>VXBR01000871.1:818394-877964 GCA_013400215.1 Cisticola juncidis
AAAAATAGTAATACAAATATAATAATAAAGGTTAAACAATTTAGAGTTAGGACAATTAATAAGACAATAACAGCAAAGAGTTACAGCCCGGGCTGGGTCCCCCTTCCTAGACAAAAGTCAGCCAGGAGAAGGACAAACGTTATTTACCCCTTAAGAGAAGTCACCTCATGTTTATGCATATTTTATTTAAAACAATACATTTTGCCTGGTACTTGTCAAAAACTTTCTGTTAATCTCTTAGGCATTTTTGAGTTTAAGTCAGGCTTGAAGAGGTTGTTTCTGTTGATTAGGAAGCCATAAATCCCTCTCCTCTGGAAAAATTAGGGGTTTCTGTAATTGTTATCTCTGTGCGAAGAATTTCTTGGTTATCTTTTCTTTTTCTTGAGCTAAAAAAAGAACATCTCACACACATAGTTCTTATTTTTGATTACTAAAGCTTAATGTTAATTACAAAACTACATTTACTCTATTTTTCAAATGTTAATACAGCATAACTTTTCAACCTAGCATAATACATATAGTAAATATGTATTATCTGTGTAGAGTAAATCTGTGAAGAGCCATGTCATATGCATTTTTCACATCCTGTGTGCAGTGTGCAGGTGAAGCTGCTCTTAGTGCTGCTTCCTGCATATGCCAGGCTCTTGTTCACAGGAAAGTGAAACTTGTGTAAGCTGCTCAGCCAGGGATGGTTCATGTCACTGTTCTGGCCTTGGGAGACACAGATCAGCAGTACTGAAACTGCAGCAGAGAAGCCGCTCACAGACATTATCTGAACAAATTCATGACTATTTGAGGCTTGGTTTGAGCTTTCACTTGTGCTTGAAACAGTGCTTCTCTAGAGGGTCCAAGCAAAATTGAATGGCCAAATCTGGTGAATTGTATGGAAGTGTTATTGCTGTTTTGCGATGTGTAAAAATAGACTCAAGGATCAGAGAGCCTGGATCCCTGTAGATGGAAGATTAGGCCACTAACAGAGTAATTTAGTTCGCAGAATCACAATATTCCATGTGGCCCCTTTGTGTTGCCTTCATATTAGAGTGACTTCTTCCTTAAAAGCTTTCTGTGCAGCACTGAAAGAGAGCAAAGTTGAGTAATTTTTTTGTATCCCTTTCTTGTCAAAAAGGGTGACTGGGGAAGTGACCTTTAACAGTGCAGAATAGAAGAACTGCATTTTATATGATTTTTTTTGTTGTTTCTAATAAAGCAGCCCGGTCCTGTAGGAGACACAAAAAAGCAAATGCTATTGAGAGCATTGCAGCACAGCTGGAAATTCCACCAAAATAACATTTTTATATTCACCCCTAGGAATACATTGATTTGGGGTATTTTAAGTACTAAAGGTAGGTTGTTCCTCTTCAGATTATTACTTAATAGGCATGTTATGATGAGCTTGTGTATTTGACCTACTTGGGGGTTTAATAATGGAGTACAGAACCACAGCTTTGTGGAAAAGTTTGTAAGGTATGTTTTGGTACAGAATGTGCAAAGCTGGTATCAGGGAAAGTTTGGCTGTTTCCATTTAGATCAGGTGAGTTTTTTCACTTTTCACATAACACCTATAAACACTCAAAGCTCATCTGGCTTCAAATCCAAATCTGATGCCTGCTCATGGAGTTACAGAGGAACAGTGGACCAAGCTGAATTCATACAATTGCCTCAAGGTTAATTTCCCAGTCTCCAAAAATTTAAGGAATCCCTCCCTCCTTTGGGGTTTTTGTTTATTTGTTTTTTTCTTGAAATAAACCTGCAAACCTTAATGATCCCTTTTATTGAATTGCTTACAATAGAGCTCAAGCTATAAATGTGATTATCCTTTGGTATTATCTCATATGTCTAGTTTAATATACACAAAAGTGATGAAAAATCCATAAGACCATGCAATAATTGTATCATGTATAAAATTGGGTTGAGCAATGACATTGCACCAGTGGCAACATGACATTGAAACCTAATAATTTGGTCTGTATTGCTATAACTTAACCTTAATGTTTAGAGCTGAGATCAATATCTTAGTGGTTAACTAATTTTTTTCATTAAAAAGCCTTAAATTTTTTCACAAAGCAGTGATTAGTTTGTTAGTAATAGTGTCATTTATATTTCAATATTCATCTGTTAGCTGTTTTAAGTAGTGTGTAAAAAGTAAGCCATGGTTTTTCCTCTGAAAATGTATTATGAACCTAGTATTTGACCTTTATTAAGAAAAAAATAATTTTAGAATCAAGCTGATCAGTATGGACTTAGAAATCTGAAATACCCACAAAGATAACAACAGGTCGTAGTAAAGTCTTGATTTTCATTGTTCTTATCTTTTTTTCATGCCTACAAAATTAACTTTGACCAATTTGAATGTTTCTGTGCAGCATTCCAAGTATAGCTTGGAAACTGGTTGGAGGATGAATAAAAAAGCCTAATATAAATTAGCTTCATAACAGTTTTTATTAGGATTATTGTTGCTTTCTGTTTTGAAGTCAGTAAGGATTTAAGCCACAGTAAAGCTTCAATTAAAAAAAAATCTGCTTTGGACTAGAATAGTAGGGAGGAAACTTAAATGATATTGTAATCTTGAGTTATGATTTATAGCAAACTAGAGTTAGAATCTCTGCAGCTTTCAGGATGACAGTAGCTGACTTTCCTTCGAATTAAGTCTGTTGTGAAGGATTTTTGTTGACACTGCTCTGAGGCTTTCTGGTATCTGACATGGACCTAGTAGATTATTTCTTTCTCTCCAAGAAATAATCTGCACCAGGGATAAAATCCTAAGTAAATAGAGCCCCAAAATGAACAGCAGAATGTTTTCCTGGTGTGGATTCCGTCCTATCTGTTCTTCACAACTGTCTTGTACAGGTGTGTGGAACATTGAGGTAAAGGCTTCCAGATGTGAGCAAAAAATTAAAGCATCATTAGCTTGACAAAAAAAAAGAGATACAGAAAAGCATGAATAGGGAAAAACAACAATGAGCTTTAGTTTGACAAGTGCAGAGGTGATGCATTTCAGGACACAAAGGTTGGGTATTTCAAGCCTTACAGATGCTCAGTGTGGGTAGAAAAATCTAACACAAATGATAGATTCTTAAAACTCTAGCCAGAAAAGTACCTACAAATAAAACCCCTGAATATATCATCAAAAAGTACAAAGGCTTTCTTTTTCCTCAAAATTAACACTCAGTAAAATTACAATGTATGGGTGTGAGGTCTGGTTCATGAACAACCAGTTACATTTGACATTAAAAGTAATAGATTTGGGTGAGCTAATAAGCCTTTATCATCTGTGTGGTTTGTGATTCACTTTTAGCTGTTGCTGATAAGGAGACCTTGGCCTAATCGTGTTGCCTGCTAGACAAGTGTAAGCCCACAATTTGAGGGTAAATGAGAACAGAACCTATCTGCTCTCTCCCATCTCTTTCTTAATCCCTCACACTCACCTTCTTAGCCTTCTTTTAACTTATTTATTTTTACCATTTCTCTTCTTTGTGGTTGTTCCCTTTGCCTTTCTTTTGCTTTGGTTTGCAAGATAATTTATAGATGGCCTGCCTGGTTACCAGGCTCCACATTACACAGATCCGTATTGCTCCACTTCCCCCTGAATCCTGAATGTTAAGCAAATACACAGGGAAGGCAGAATAATATCTTAATCTGTCATCTTTTGAGATCACCTCTGTGTGCATGTTCTTTCATTGTTCATGGTAATTTTTGACAGCTGCTCCTGACTGACAGTGACCACAAGGAAGAGGTGCCAGGACTTTATCACGATAGTCAGTTGAAGTCTGTCACACTGTCTTGTAACTTTGACCTGTGGCAAGTGAGGGGGACTGGGAAACAAAGATTGATGTCTTTCTCTGGGTACCCTATCTTGTTGGATTTTTTGGTTTTGGATTTTTACACCTTTTTTCTTTTTGACTTTATTTTTTTTTCCATAATATTCCTCATTTGCTCTTTTCATGTTTTCCTTTCTGTCCTTAAATTACCTGCTCGTCCTTCTTTTCCCCTGTGTGCTTTAGGAAAAAAAAATCCTGCTCTAACCAATCTCATGTGCTCTTTCTTCCCTTGTACTTGGTTTTCCTTAGGCTATGGTTTTCTCTGCCTCCACAGCCACATCAGAGAAAGGGGTGTTGGAAAGTCACATACTGTCCCTTCATGACCCCTGTGTAAAACAGCAGCAAAAACTTCTGCTGTGTCCTTCTTTCTTCTACTGCACAGCTGTTTCTGAATCATCCCTGACATGCACATGGACAGGCTGTGGGGACAGGGACATGGGCAGGTGCTCCTGTCCATGGCCTGACAGATCCTGGTGATCCCAGGTCAGCTCCCACAGTGGTCAAGCACCAAAGGAAAGCTGGCACCTCTGCCCTTGGTGAACTCCAGGTCCCAGCTCTAGTGCTCTTTGAAGAGAGTGAATAAATGTTTCACTGCAACTCAAGAACTTCATTTAAAAGTTTAACTATTCCTTTAGCTTTTTGTAAATAGGGTAAGGAACGAAAATAAGACCTTCAGTGCAAGTGCCTTGCACACTAATGAGATCTGCAAGGTGACAAGAGATAGTACAGTAGTTCCTCAGTACTTTGTGAAATACCCAAAGGTTCTACCTAAGCAATAAATTAAATTTATCTGTTAAATCAAAGTCTTTTGAAAAAATTAAATGCAAAGGACATTTTTAGTAGCTGTTTTATTATCACAGAGATGTTTTTATAGTGCTCTGTGAATGCTTTTTTTCCTTTTTCTTCAATGTCACTGAAACTTCATTTGATTCAAACTAGATTTGGTAAAATTTAATTCCTTTTCAGATGGACATACTGTATATGGAGATCTAGCTTAAAGTAATTCCAAGCTAGATATTTTGTATTAGTACAGCTAGATCAATTTCACCCAACTTTGCCTACCAAAAAAAAAAAAAAAAAAAATTAAAAAAAGTCTGTGTTTCTACTGTAGTCAAAGGAAAAAGAATGGCAGGTCTGAAGGGTGATTCTCATCACCTGTATCTTAAATCCCAAGGAAGAGAGAAATCCTCCTCTAAAGACACCTTTCCTCCTTGTCTGAATGTACAGGGGGGTTAGATAGCTATTTTAGCATAGAGTTATAATTTTGAGCTGGCTAATTTATCCCCAGTGCTCATGTATGGCACATTCTGTAGGGTGTGGTAGGCAGGGGAGCAGTGGAAAGACGCCCAAAGGGTCAGACTCAGGAACCTCAGGTGTGCTCACATTCCTCATCTCTAAGACCATTCCTCTTGCACAG
Source organism: Cisticola juncidis (assembly GCA_013400215.1). Taxonomy (NCBI): domain Eukaryota; kingdom Metazoa; phylum Chordata; class Aves; order Passeriformes; family Cisticolidae; genus Cisticola; species Cisticola juncidis. The sequence goes on from VXBR01000871.1 coordinate 823,630, forward strand.
TTTTAAGTGATTCCTAAGAACAATGTGTTACAAGATGGCGAAAATCACATGGGATTGATTTTTGCCTTTTCTAAAGTTTTGCATTGGCTTTATCTTGCTTGACTTCCTTAATGTGTGTGGGAAAAAATGCCAACTTATTTTTATTATTAATGCAGATATGGTCGGTAGAGTGTAGCTGTATTTTTGTGAGAGGCAGTTAGTCTCCATTACATATAATTGACCAATTACTGTGTCAACACACAAAGTAAAAACATGACCCACGCTGATATTTCCTGTTGGTATGACACACATTTATTACATGTGCTAAATGAATTACTTATTTTCCATCAGGGCAGGGGACTAGAGAGGGTGAAAGATTCTCTTTTAGCTCAGAAGGTCTTGTGTATATGTTTATTTATAAAGGGGAAATACAGCCACTTCAGTATATTTTCCTTACGTATTTTTAGCAAATTTAGAATTTTAATTTCTTTGGGATGTATTTTATAACCTTGCACAACTGTGTTTTTACCACTTGTTTTACATTATCCAGGACCATGAGTAGGAGGAAGATTAAATGAAGCCTTTGATTTTTTCATATTCCCATGACAAAATTAGAGAAATGTCATCTCAACACATTTTTGCAGGCTAACATTCCACCTTACCTGAGAACCCAGGTGATTATTTTAATGGCCAGTTTTAAACTGACACCACTTTAGGGTATTATTTCTCTGTAATTAAAACTTTTTTTCATCTTTTATTTTAAAAAATTAGTAGGTGAATAGAAACATGTATTCAGTCATAGGAATGGCTTTGATTTTTTGACTGAAATTGCAAATGTGAGTTCTGACATCATTTGAGATATAGTGCCTCAATAGCTGCACTTGTATAAACATTTCTACTATTTTGGTTGGATGATTTCATTAGAATAACACATAAGCAAACAAATGTAAATAGAACCTTAAGTTCATAAATTCCAAGATACCTTATTTCACAGACAGAATACAATGTGAAAAAAGAAAATGTAACTACTTAGCATTGCAATATATTGTAGATCATTTTTCTTATATTTATATATGAGAATAAACTCTACACTTACCATCCAAGATCCATCCTTTTATGTGACAATTCAAGTCCAGTTATTTGTTATTTTTCTATGGATCCAAATATGTAAATTCAGGTTTTGCTCACGAGAATAACTGGCCAATTCCAGTGACAAAGGTCTTGTTTTGAGGTTGGGTAGACTTTTCCCTCTCTGGGATGTTTGTTGGCTTCAGGCAATTCTGTTGCATGCCAGAGTTTTAACTGAACCATGCATTGGATTGGAGTTGTCTAGGGTGTGCAAAAAATATCAACAACATTTCAAAAAATCCTCAATATTAGTGGAAAGAGAATATTTCAACTTCTTTCTTCCTTTAAGTGCTGTTCATAAATACTCTTATGTGAAGGTAAAACTGTGGCTTTTCCTGTTCTCCTTTGTGAGGAACTAGTGACATTTTTTGTACATGGCAAGAAGGACAAAGAAGTGTGTTGACTACGTTCGGTCATAAACTTTTTATTAAAAACAACATTTGTGATGTAAAATGTTTTAGAAATCTGTAGGACATACAAAGAATGGGACTCGTATCTAGGCTACAATTAGACACAAATGAGGAATTTGACTTTGTTTTCACCCTGTTAACTCTAAAAGCCAGAGTGGAAAAAGAGTTCTGCAGAATCCTGCACTCAGCTCTGTCATGTGAGAACACAGCCCACATCCATGACTGCCTCAGTTCCCCTCTTCACATGGCAGTGTAGGTAGCAGCACTCACACACGTTCTCCAGGAACTTCAGCAACTCTGGGGTTTTTGAAGAGATCCTCCCCTTTGTGCCATTGTGAGTGGACCATAAACAGATTTTCTTATGACCTGAGGACCACCACGCTCTACTTTCCACCTCCTATCCCAAGCCTCTCACCAACTTTACCTGAAACAGGTCACCTGGGTTTAACAAGGGCTGAAGACTTTCCGAAAGAGTTGTCTGTCCTTGTGTTTATGTCTTATTTTTTACAAACATCCCTCATATTGAGTGGCTGTGGTACTCAGGTGGCCTCCCCTAATAGAAACATATGCATTTTGCAGGTGTTCCTCTTTCATTAAACACCACACAATATACCTGGCACAGCACGACCTCGTTATGCCTTAAATCTGAACTATTACTTTTCTTGAACAGAGGTTTGTATGCAGTAAAAGTCTCCATTTTCCCAGTTTGTGTAACTAGACCTCTGTTTCCTCCTGGCATTACCCAGGCTGCTTTCTGGCAGTGAGCAGCACAGAAAGGGCAGTGTGAGGATGGAGCAGAGCTTGCCTTGTCCTCTCAGGTGCCCTGCTGAAGTCAGGCTTGACAGAAATTGGATCCCAGTGCAGGGGACTCACATGGCCTCTGTATTTGGTTGCTGTCATCAGCCTGGTATTTCTTGCAAAGACCATTTTACCCAGACAAGACGTTGGCTTCCCTTCAGATGATACTGCAGAATATTTAGTAACTGTGTTTGCACGGAGCTGATCTCGCACATGTCTTTTCAAATCTGGCTCAGGCTGCCTGTGACTACAGTTTCCTGGATTAGAGAAAGAATGGCAGCACAGAATCTATGAAGAACCAACAAAAACTAGCAAAAATAGGCCTCCTTGAAGTCAGTTTCAAATTTCAGGAAGTTAGCAGTGAGGTAGTCACTAAATTGCCAAATTTGTTTTTTTAAAAAATAAAATAAAACAGATGGACAAGCCCTACTTTAAATTCAAATTTCTTATTTTAGTAATTGGATGCCAATGCAAACTTTCAACCCTTTATCAAAATGAATCATTTGCCTAAGTCCAAATGGGAAGAGAGAGGAATTACATGTACTGGAAGAATATATATATATATTTAAGTTTCCTGAAGTGCCTATTACTTAGAGTCACCTCCTGTAGTTTAATTTCAGTTTCCACATTAACAACAAATATACAGGTCTAAAGAAATTTATTAGAAAGTGTTTTAGAAAGAATTAGTAAATAATTTAAATATATATTTTTAAAACAAAGCAGAACTCTCTACAATGTGTAAATGTCATGCTAAACTCATGTTTTATTGGTGCATTGAGAAGCATCATTTTCCCTGGCTAGACAATGTGAAATACTTAGGTGTTAGCAATTTAAATAGTATGATATAATAAACTCCATGGTGAGTATTTCTTTTAAGTAGCAGGTTATTTGAGTAAGATAGTATTTTTATATTGCACCTCTCTTTGGATTATTTTGAAATTTCATGCAATTTAGGTAGTAGGGGGTCATAATAAGGACAAGAAACCTTTAAGCATTGTGTTCATCTGACCTAGCATTGCCTTCTGCTCCCTGCAGTAATAATGGCAAACAGATATTCTTTTTATTCTAAATAAAGCAAACCACGTCACTTAATAAATTTTTCATGCACAGACATTTAGGTCAAATGGGAACTCCCTCTTGAGAGAGAATTAGAAGAGAAGAATTGAACTTCCATGGAGTGTATTTTTTAATAAAGAAAAGTGGCATGAAAATCACTTGCTTTTTTATTACTTTTTGGATGATGATTGGGTAGGATTTTACTTTTTGCTTATGTACTTTTGGACCATTACCTAATTTGCCATAATTATTGTGTATAACATTACTTTCTGTACACTTTGGGAGCCAGAACACAAATTAAGGTAAACGGGAAGTGATTTTTTTGTAATGATCTGTTCTGTTGATGGCTTTTATGTAACGGGCACAGGGCCTGTGAGTGATATCTATCCCTGCTTGCTGTGTAGGATTTTTGTACACACAGCCCTGTGCAGGATGAAGGTGCCTGTGCAGGATTCTGTGTGGCATCTCCCACATTCTTGCGTACGATTCTGTATGCAGATGAGGCTGCTGCACAGTAATTGCACGTGCAGATGTTCTGGGAACTCAGAATGTCTGCACCATTTACACTCCCAAGCTCTGTTTGGAAACTTGACCCTCAAATCACAGCTAATGAGCAACAATGGGTGCGTTTGTGGGAATGAATAAAGGGATCAGAGAGGAATTTACATCACCCAGCTTCAAACATTATTTGAATGCCTAGATTGGGCTCAGTGTGCTGTTAATGGAGGGACTTTTCATCCCAAAATGGTACCTTAAAGTTGCAACAGGTTTGTGGGAAGGTTGGCACAGTAGGATATGATCTTGGGAGTCCCAGCTGTGCAGGCCAGGGGTCCAGCTGCCTTGTGAGCACAGTGGTCCCTACAAGGTCAAATATCTTGGCTCTTTCCTCCTGGAAGGATGGATGTGTTGCAGGGAAGAGAGGGGTAAAACACTCTTGGGTTTTACTTGCAGATAGAATTGAGATCTACTCAGGATGTTAAAAAGGACTTCAGGCTTAGGAAATGTTTCCTAATCTGTGTGGCTGAGATATAGTTTCAATTATAGCCATTATACTCTATTTAGTATGAAGCTGAATTCAGCTTCTAATCTATGTGTCCAGGCTGACAACAGGATTATTCTCAGAAAAGTCATATGTGGCAATCATAAACTGAAACTGAATAAAAATATAATATAGCATGGTGTGATATATTCTTGAAAATAATTTTTGATACTTAGTTTCCTAAGCAGTGGGCATAAAAAAAGTCACTCAGTTTCTGTGTATCTTGATGGAAGGAGATCCTTGTACAAGTGTTTGACTACCTTCACACTGAAAAGACAAGCTAGAATCCTTTGTATTCCAAAGTGTGCCTACTGGCTCTTAATTTCAGATTTTTTGTTATGGAACTCCTTTCTTTTTCTTCTTTTGGCCAAGTAAAATGTGTTGATCTATGTCATACAGAGTAATTTTTACACAGAACAGTTGCTAGGTCTGAAGGGGAAGTGGACCGCCAGGAAAGTCAAACTTATATTTATATAAATAATATTTATATTTATATTATAATCACAATTTTGATACATTTTTGGCAACAGATCTCCTAACAGCCCATAATCCTCACACTGCTGTCTTTCAGGACATTTTAACTGCAAATTATGTGTAGTGGCGTTATTTTGAATCACAGACACGCAAGTGTCACCTCCACAGCCCAATGACATTGTGTCTGTAGGCTCATGGGGAGCTAAGACAGCGTGACCCTGGCCATCCATCCCTGTTTTGCCATTCCTTAGGAATTCTCTGGGTGGGACAGATCCCAGCCAGCTTGGGCACAGAGCTGGCTGAGGCCAGAGGGTTTCTGCTCAACAGAGTCCCCCAGCTAAGGCCAAATCACGCGGGCAGCCTGGAGCAAAGTGGAAAAGGGGTTTTGGCTCATGCAGAAATGCCTGCACAGGCTCTCCTTGATGGGAGGGTGATAGGAAAGGTGTGCCAGATGTGCAGGTAGCCCCAGAGCAGGCTCGCTGGGCACACAGCAGAAAAAAAGTCATTCATGTCTTTTGGTTGTGTTGTGGTCCTCTCCATTGGCTTGGTGCAAGAAATAGACTTGGGTTACTGCAAAGTGCTGTCTGATCACACTTAAGTGATAAATGGGGCCATGAAAATAACTACTTTTTAATAAATCTGAGCATTCATCACCAGTTATAAAGATGTCTTTAGCTGTAAATCTGAAGAGACGGGACTGGTTCAGAGCAGATTTTATAGACATCTGTTCTTTCAAGGTTAATTAGGTAAAAAAGGTGAAAAGGCCAGTTGATATAATATTGTTAGTTAGGTATTACTAATCATATTAGGTTGCAAAAGACACTAAGAATGAACTAAATAAAATAATAGCAAAGAGTTTGGGGATTTTTAGTTTGTATATGTGTGTGTGTCTGTTTATTAGCTATGGATGTGTATGTGTGTCTAAAGAATGTATATCTGTAATATATCTAATCACATTGCCCATATAAATCCGTGAGTGGACAATTTACTTGAATTACTGATTTTTTCCTGCTTTTTTTATGTGCCTTTTTACAATAGAGTTGGATTGTTTGTGTCTTCAAGTGTCCAGAAGCATCAGGTTTTGAGTGGAATCTAAAGCATGTCCATTTGTTTCAACTGGTTAGGCTTTAAAATATCTCATGCAGTGCTTGAAATTATACAGAAAAGTTTTAGACAAGAAACGAGCATTTATGTGTACAAAAAAACCTCCTCCCAACCCTCAGTAAGTTGTATTGGAAATTCAAAGTAATAATTACACATTCTCACCTATCTTCAGACCTAATTTACAGACAGAATCTGCTTTCATACTAAAGTGTTAGTTTTGTTCATTTTAAGGACTTGGCATATGCTGTACTAATGCTAGAATATTTCCAAGCATAAAAATGTCTTCAAAGAGATGAAAATGACTCCTGTTAGCTGTGAGGTTTGGCTTCTTCTCTGGCTTATGTCCTCAGGAGCTGGCAAAACCAGGAGCTGTTTTAGACAGGCAGGTGGGAGGGAAGAGGAAATAATTCAGGGTGGACACCCTGTGAGAGGCTGAACACTGGGCAGATTCAAGATTTCGTGTTTGACACTGTTGTCTGACTTGCCTCAGGACTGCAAAGTTGGGGCACAACTTGCAAGGCAGAGATCTATTTTGGGCTTTACACTTGGCTGTCAGGTGTATCACCTGGAACATATTTTGGCATGTCAGTATTTCTCATTAAAAGTGATCTTGGAATCTCTGCAAACTTCAATTGCATTATTTTCAGTAGGAACCAAATTCATACTTAAACCCTGATGATGAGGAACAGCAGCCAAGCAGTGTAGCAAAGATGATTATTTTCCTGATAAAAGAGTTACTACCACACTTTTGAACAATATGTCACTGAAGGTACATATTAGGGGAGGGAAAGGGGGAGCAAATGTAGTGAGATACACAAAATTGAAGAAGCAAGAGTGGTTATGATTTAGTTGTTTTTTGGGGTTTTTTTTTTATTTCTAACCAGGTAAACACTTTAAGGTCAATTTTAGTACATGCTGGAGCCAGGGAGCATTTTCTATTCTGTGAATGTTTAAGGCATTTTATTAGCTAGTCCCCTTCTCTGGGCTTTTCTTCCTTTTGATGTTGAAACAGGAACAATCCTTTGGAAGCAAGTTCACAGTGTGTGTTGGTGGGATGGAGCTGAGCCTGTGCTTCTCTCCAGCAGATTTACACTGTGCTCATGTCACTGCACTTGACAGGAGCACACCTGGATACCTCGTTTTTCTGGGATCATCTGTCTCCTATGTGCTTCAGAAGCCATGAATTATTCATGTCCTCTTAGAATAGGCCTCTGGATTTCCTGTGCTAGACCCTCAATATTATGGCTTTTAAAGTCTGAAATGTAATTTTAGGGATTTTGTCATGTCATGTATACAAGTATTTTTCTGTGGTGGAGTTTAACCCTCTACATGCATGAACTGTTTTTTTTTCCCCAGGAATCTCTTCTTAGCCTCTAGAATTTCCATTGAATTTATTTTAAGGATGTTGATTGATAACAGTGGAATAATTTAGAATTTAGTCTACATAAAAACATCTGCTTATCATTTGTGTAACATCTGTGCTGTATGAGTGTGATGGGGTTTTATGATTACTTTTTTATTTGTGGTTTGCTATGTTTTCCCCTTCTCATGCATTTCCCAGTAAGACCATTTTTAGATTTTCTGTGTGATAGGATCTGTAATATTACAAAATCTCTCTGAAAGATAGCCCTTAATCCTCATGTCCCTTTATTCCAAAGCTATATGTATTACTGTAACTCAGCAGTAAGTATAATTCAGCTGGCCTAGTGTCCAGCTGCTGCTCTCAGTCTCAAATCCCACTGCCTCATATGACACTAAGCTGTCATTTTAATCCCTGCTGTAATGAAGCCCACACATACAGGGTGAATTGCATGATATTGTAAAAGTGGTTCGAAATATTCCAGCAGAACAGCTTTCTGCTGAGAATGGCTTGGGTTCCTTGAAAGTTTCAGAAACTTTTCAGTCTTTAAGAAGAACTTGCTTGTAACAATTGGATTTATTTATGAAAGAGTTTCTCTGTTATGAAAGAGTTTCTCTGGAGTACTTTGCTGGATATTGTATTAGATTGGAGACCTTCTGTCTGTTCAAGCAATGCAAAAAGGCTGAATTTCATCTGGCCACACAAACTCAGGGGAAGGGGGGAAGCCAAAACTTTTGTATCCTGAGAAAGAATTCCTATGAAACAAGGATATAGTCCCTGGCTGTCTGAAGGAATGTGTGTGTCATACACATCATGTTCTCAGCCCCTTGACTGAGTTGTGGGGACATGATCAGAATGTTCATTTAATGAAGTGTGAGTAATGGAGGTAATTTTTATAATTTAGCGGTGGAAATTCTCTCTGGTTGAGGCCGTCTTTCATCCTATTTATTTCTATCTTTCACTTTTCATCCAATTTTATACGCTTTCAGGTGCTGCTGCCTTCAGGACATAGTGACTCAATACTACAAATTAGGTGTTTAACAAGAGAACCTAATTTAGGGTGTAGAGCAGCATTTAGGGAGAATTCCCAAATTAAATTTCATTATCATTCTGCACAGAGACCTGATGAAGTATTCCTACCTCTGGGAATGGAAAGCAGCAGAGTGTGTGCACAGAGAATGCTGGGAGCACCAGGATTTGCAGAGTCTGCTTTTCCCATCACACGAGAATGGCAAGACTCTTAAAAGCAGTAATTGAGCAACAGGTTGAGAACAGTGGGAACTGAATTTTTGCTTTTTCATCTCCCTGTCTCTCCCCCACACAGCTAAGGTGTGGGATTTATTGCCCTGGAAGGCTGCAGAAGACAAATTATAGATGGAATTAAAAAGTAACTAAGAGGAGTCACATAGACAGCACAAAGGCTTTTGGTACAGAGTGCCAAGGGCACAGGGAGTCCTTTCACTGCAGGCACTGGGGCATTTGGATGGAAGGGGGAGGCTGTTTAAGCTTACTCTGCTCTTAAATCCTTTTGATAATCTTTGCTGCTATCCAATAGGTGAGGTGGAATGGACATTGTCTAACTGTAGATGTCTGTAATACACGTCCATATCTCCCAGGTAGATGCATCAGGGTCCCAGTTATTGGAGAGAAATAAGCCTTTCAAAGACACTTCCAGGAAATGACTCATTTTATGTCTGGCCATTCACATAAGAGATGGACTCGATGATCCCTGTGAGTCCTTTCCAACTCAGAATGTGCTGTGATCCTGAGATATTCTGTGATGCTAGGCTGGAATTATGCAGGCTTGTTTGTGAAGGCAACTCAGATTATTATGTCAAACATAGAGTTACAAAGTGTGATTATTCCTGAGCTAGCTGTGCTTGTTCCTCTCCACTGGCTAAAAATGAGCCTTGGGTGAAAGTCAGAAATGGATGCTGGCCTGCATTTAGTCACATCACTCCCAATGTTTGTGTGGCCTGTATTTAAAAGAGTTTGGATTGTGATTTGAAAGAGTTTGGAATGTGAAGACTTTGCTTCCCATTATTTAAAAAAAAAAAAAAAAAGGAAAAAGCAAAACACGACAAAGTCTTTGGTCAAAAGAGAGTGGAGAACAGGTTTTAATATAGGAGGGAAAAAGAACCTGCTTATCATTTGCTCTTGTGAATGAAAGATGACATTTGCAGTTTAAAAGGAAGAGAAATTAGGTACCAATCCCGGTATCCAAAGTCTGCATCATGCAAATTCATTTCTTATAGGTGTGGTTACCTAAATCCCAAGCTCTTACTGGGGAAAGCAGATTGTGAGAGGCTCCATAGGTCCACAGCAGATAAAGCCATTTATGACCGTGTATGGTTTTATGCTTATTTCAGTTGTCAAAATTCAACATGCAAAAGGAAAAGGCTCAAGTACATACAGCATATGTGTGGTACTCCCTGGAGGATTTTGTGTTCATAAAGCAATGAATGGTTTGCATTCAAACTCAAAAATGTATACAATCCAGGCTTTTTTGCCTCTTACATCTAAGCATTGTTAGAGAAGCTACTGAACATAAGCAGTTCTTCTGGTAGAAACTCTTACAAACAGCACAATTCACTGCATCCAGAATAGGTGGAAGATCTTTAAAACATTGTTTGTGAGGGAAAGAACTATAGCAAATAAGAATGATTCCAAGCATTCAGTTCCAGCAGCGTTAGGAAGCCTAACATTCAACTTAGAACATCAGATTAATTAAGCAGGAAAGCTAGGATGGTAAAAGCAAACAAACATTGTTAGCAGTTTATGTAGCAGTGAAGACAAACCTCATGAACTTCACTGTTAATGTCACCAGATTGCAGTAAGGTAGGGAAAAAAGTATTTAAAAACTTCATAAAATGTGTTGACAAAATTTAAGCAATAAAGTAGTGATTCTGTCTTAGATTTAACATAGTAATACTTGACAAAAAGAGAGGGAAAAATCAAAGTATTTATAGAACTAATGAACATACATGGACACAAGAAAAATATTTTCAATTTATACTAAAATTAAAAATACCACACAGAATAGCAAGTTAATGCACTTATTCTCAATAGGAATTGAGCTAGATGGCAAAGCAACTTTAGGTCTCACACAAACCTTTATGCATAAGGTGACTATCAACCTCAGGCAAGTTTCTTTATTCAGATCTCATGTCAGTCCTCCCTAGTGTGATCTTACACCAGCAAAAAATACCTTACTAATCTCACAAAAACATTAACTCCTAGAATTTCCGGCATAAATTTTGACCAAGCAAAAGCAATTTTAAGGCAGTATCATTAACTTTTATTTTCCTTAAAACAAATTCCAAAGTTAGCTGAAACTAACAGTTAATTTTTTATGTATTTCTGCCAAATGAAGAAAATAGCCCAGTGTATAATGGGAAAATAGACAGACATTGAAAAGAAATCTAGCCATTTTCGTAATACAATTAGTGTTGGAAGAAGTATATAATAAATCAGAGGAGAAAGTCAATGCAAGAAAGACAAATGGGTAAAAACATAGAATATGCTTTGAAATAAATCCAGTTTTATGATATTTGTTATCTGAGGAAATGCTGCATTTTGAGGTACCAAAAAATTAATTAGAAGTAATCCTTTCAGTCATCTATAAACTACAGCATGACCTTTAGCAATGGTTATAACTGATCCACACCTGAGTTTGTTTAAGCCAAAGAAATGAGTTTTGCTGACTTGGATCAGCTCTGGGCCAGGCCTCAGCTGCTTCTGCTGGAGAACAGCTCTGTGCCACAGGTGGAGGCAAACACGGAAGGTTTAGCTCTTGATGGAACCTTTTGTAGATGAAGTCCAGACTGAATCCCATGTTAAACTTTGTTTACAGATTTTATTTTATGAACCAGAGCTCAAGCTGCATAAATCAGTTTTTTATTCTGCAAATAGGAAACCTTGTTGCCAAAAATTAAATTGACCACAGAGTACTAGGTTTTACAGCTGGATTGGACAACTGACCAAGCACAGAACTGAGGATCTTCACAGTTTATTAATGATTTAGTTTTTTCCTATTCCTTATTACAAAATTGTATTCCTCCTGATTCAGAGCTCCAGGATGTCAATATAATGTGGGATTTCTTCATAGTTTATTTTTAAAACAAATCTTTATTTTAAAAAGTGAATGCTGACTGTCTTGGGGAAGAATGACTTCAGTCATGTGGACACTGATTTCTTCACCAGCTTTTGTCAATTTTTACTGAATTTCATTCTTGCTACCATATGCAATTCTTAACTAATGGTAGGTTTTGTTACTGTAACAAGTAAAATAACGGGTTTTGCTTAAAGTGATAAATAAATATTAGGATATCAAAGGAAATGTAAGCCTTGTGGTTTTAAATTATAACTTAAGAAATTATTTTACATGTCATTTATTTTTCATAATTGTAATAAATTGCTATATATATTTTTAGCAGCAAGGACCAAATTAATAGGAAATAGTTAGAATTTCAAGGAGTAGAATGAAAGACTGAGAAAAAAAGAAGGAAAATCCGTTATGATTAATTATTGGCTGTACAGTGGAAGAGAAAGCAGAAGGTGTAGCTTTATATATTTCAGTGGTATAGAACACGCTGTAACAGATTTTTTGCACGGGTAAATGTTTGACAGCACTCTGCAGACAGCCTTTCTTATTTGTGTTCTGCAAGAAGCTGATCATGCAGTTTTGTAAAGTTGTTCCCACAGCATCAAGGGGAGTTGTGCCTGGATAAAGATGGAAAAATCAGTTATTGTGCTGGGAGATAAGTGGTATATTTTAAACTGAGTTCATCCTCAACAATTTTAAACATACAGTTTTAAACCTTTTGCCCTAAAGAGGTAAAATTACTGATGTAAGTTGCTCTGCCTAGCTACCTTTCAAAGAGAGTCAATGTTACCTGTGAATGTTTTATGGAACTTTATTTTTTATTTCATTACTAATAAAAATGCATTGTGTAGATTAATTTCCAGGTGGATCTGAAAGAACTGGGTGAACTTAGCAGTTACCACCAAAAAAAAGTCTGATTATTGAATAAGGGTCTCATAGGTTTGGCTGTTAATTAATCACATTTGTGGTATGATACAGCTATCCCAGGTATGTTCTAACGAGGAGAAACAAAATGAAAAATTGAAAAAGAATCAAAGTTAAACTTCTGGTGATTTCCTTATTCTCTTCATGTGTCTATTTGACTGCAATTAATATCTTTGTGTCACTCCTGTGTGTATCTCACCCTTGGAGGTAAAGGTTTTACTTAATGAAATTGGCAACAGGCTGAAAAGTTCACTTTTGCCATCCCAAATTTTTTTTAAAAGTTGTTTCTGTAAAAAAGGCCTGTTAAATGAAATTGAATCCAAGTTTTCACCAACTTTTTAATCTTTCATAAAATCAATTGAAGTAATTGGACTAAGTAATAATGATACATTTAATTTGAAATATTTTTAGATTACCCATAATTGATTTCAAGACATTGACTGATTGCTGTAAAAGCTTGGTTTTTAGCAGCTGACAAGCTGATGACAAGCATTAATGGATTTGCAATGAAGAATTTGAATTGGAGAAGGAATTTTGTCAGAAGAAAATGCATGTTTCTGTTATAAAAATGCATGACAACGAAGATGGATGCTACATCACTGAGAACAACCTGAAAACTAAGTTTGAAACTTTTTGGTAGAAATTATAAGGGCCTATAAATGCAACCTTTTTTTTTTTGTCATATTTTTCTCAGGCTTGACTTCCATTAAAGTTGCCTTTTTTGTAGCTACCTTTCACTGGTGAATTCCAGTCAGATGGGGCTTAGGTACCTGAGGAACTGTCAAATGCTGACATTCAGAGAGACTAAATCCATTTCACCTCTTTGTCTAGAAGTTCGGTTATCCTCTCAGAAGAGGATATCAGGTTAATCTAGTGCAATCTTCTTTTTACAAACTCATGATTCATTTTGTTCCATTTTCCATTTACCTCTATATTTGAAAGCCTCTAACTGAGGCTATATAACAAAACAAATTCAATGAGAAAAATGAAGTGGAAAAATAACTTCAGATAGTACTGTATCTGTAACTGATATATAATCAGCTGTTGTAAATTCAGGCATTTTTAGATGTATGTCACATCTGATATACACTTTAATAGTTTAAGGTATAACTTTAATCTCACATTTGCTACAATTGCTGTGATATATAGAGCAGATAGACAAGCTGAGTTTACAGAATCACAGAATTGTTAGAGTTGTAAGGGACTTCTGGAGATTACCCAGTCCAAGCTCCTAGCAAAGGCAGGGTGAACTAGAGCAGGTAACACAGGAATGCATCCAGGTGGGTCTGGAATGTCTGTAGAGAGGGAGATCCATTACCTCCCTCAGCAGGGCAGGCACAGGCAGCCTGTTTCAGTGCCCTGCCATCATCAATACAATGAGGTTCTTCCTCATGTTTAGGTAGAACTTGTGTTTTAGTTTATGGCTCCTCCTCAAGACAGTCTGGCACATCCTTTTGGCACCTGCTTTTGACATAATTATATACACTGATGAGATCCCCTCTCAGTCTCCTCCTCCCCACACTGAACATGCCCAGCTCCCACAGTCTCTCCTCACCTGAGAGATGCTCCAAACCCCTCCTCACCGTTTTGGGCTCTGCTGGACCCTCCCCAATAGCTCCATGTCTCTCCTGTGCCAAGGAGCTCAGAGCTGGACACAGCTCTCCAGGCGTGGCCTCTCTAGGGCTGAGCAGAGAGAAAGGATCCCTTCCCTGGCTGCTGCCCCTCTCTTCCCAGAGCACCCCCTGATCCCACTGGCTCTCCTGGCTGCAAGGACACACTGGCAGTTCATGGTCAATTTGTCACCCACCAAGACTGGCTGCTCCTTCTCTGCAGAGCTGCTCTGCAAAAGATCAGCCCCTGAGCTGTGCTGGAATTGGGGCTGTTCCTCCCCATGTGCAGGACCCTACTCTTGTTGAACCTCATCAGGTTTCTCTCCAGCCATCTCTGCAGCCTATGAAGATCCCACTGAACAGCAGCACAGTAACACTGTTCTCTCCTCTCAATAGGTAGGATGTGAGGGGTTTGAAAGATTTTGCATTAGTTTTTGTCTCAAACAGGTAAATCTGCTATATAGTAACATGTCCATCTTTATCACTCACACAGGGCTGCTAAGAATCTTCTTATCAGTATGTGTAGTCTTAGAATATTTGTCATACCCGTGATCAGTTAGTCACTCCTAATATGACTTCTATCAAGTGGATATTAGGAAAATATAATTAAATATGAAATATTAAGAATGTTTAGAAAGATACAAATTAAGCAATTAGAAAATGCCTCACAGATTTTTAACAGTGAAGCAAATCACAAAATCATCTAGGCAACAAAACACCCTGTTCTGGCTTTGGCTGCGGTAAAGTAAATTTTCTTCACAGTGGCTCATATGGGACTGTGATTTGGATTTGTACTGAAAACAGAGCTGATAATGTGAGATGTCTTTGTTATGGGCCTCTCACTTCAAGAAAGACATTGAGTTGCTGGCTCATGTCCTGAGAATGGCAATGAAGCTGGTGAAAGGTCTAGGGAGTAAGTCACATGAAGAGCAGCTGAGGAAATTGGGGATTTTCAGCTAGACAAGAGGAGGCTCAAGGAAGGCCACTGGTGTCTGTCTGGCAGCTGGAGGTGACTCCATTCCTCAGTCCTTCTGGGGCTTCCTTACCCTTCAGGACTGCCTCCCAAGGCACTCTGTCAACCAGGCTGCTAAACAGCCAAAGTCTGCTCTCTCTAAGGTATCAGTTCTGCTGACCCTATAATTTCCTGTTTGCTGTTTCCAAAACAACCACCACACCACCCAGCAGTCCCTCTCTGTTTCCAAGCAACATGTCCAGCAGAGCACCTTCCCTAGCTGACTCCCTCACTGGCTGTGAGGAAGTTCTTTCCCACACAGCCTGGGAAGCTCCTAGACTGCTTCCTCTCTGCTGTGTGTCTGTATTTTCATAGATGGATAGGAAATTTTAGTCCCTCATGAGAATAAAAGTTAGCGATTCTGAAACTTCTCTCAGCTGCTTATAGCATAGTTCATCTCCTGTTCATCCCTTGTGGGTGGTCTATAACAGACTCATGCCAGGATGTCTGCCTTGGTGGCCTTCTCCTGACTCCTACCCATAAACACTCAACCCTGTTGTCACCATCCTCAAGTACTAGACAGGGACAACACTGTCAGTTTTGTTTAAAAATATTGATGCAGAGATTTGCTGATTTAAAAAAAAAAAAAAAAAAAAGATGCTATAGCAACATTAGCGTAAGGAAAGTGCTTTGTGGGAAAAAACAAAAACCAACACCAAGATTCATGGAGGTACAACTGTTTCAATGAGGCTTGAGAGATGCAATAGCTTCCAGGGGGATCCTGTCTCTACTTGCAAAGAGAAAGCAAACTATGTTTGATTTAACCAAACCTTTTCATTTTGATATTTCTACATATTGGTGTTTTGCAAAAATCAGTTAGGAAGAGAATGGTTAAATTCCAAGGAAAATGTAAATGCTACCCCTCTGTTCTCTACATCACTGGGCAGTCAGGTTATACAGAGAGGAAGAGGAGGTTTTCCCTCTGTCTTGCTCTTTAAGGCAAGTTATTGAAAGTCAGTTAATGCTCAGAGTCTGCCAAAGGTACTTACAAAACCTGTGTAATATATGCCTTAATTTGATGAGGAAAGTGAGCTGTAAGTGCCTTTTTTTTTTTTTTTTTTTTGTCATTTTCTTCTCTGGTCAATACTTGATAGCTCTTGGGAAAATAGAAGCTCTTAGATGCTAATAGTCTTTAATGCTTGGTATGTTTATTTCTGTAAGAGCTGTCTTGAAATGGGTGGGATTTTTGACAGCTACAGTACACTAAGCATTGATCTACTTAAAAGGGCATCATTTGGTATTCTCAGAGATCTTTGAGGAAGTTTGTTTCTAGTTAAAGTGACATTCTCCCTTCCATTTGCCATTCGATACAAGTGTAGCACAAAGCGCTGTGTACAGAGTACAAGTACATAGCTGAGCCTTTGTTTCGTGGAGAGTGATAACCTGCAGTCCTTGTACAAGTTGGAAGGCAAGGGATATACTGAAATGGGTAAGAGGGACAAAAAAAATCCTATTTCTTTAATTAGGGGAAGCTGTGAATTCCCATTAGTTTGCCTGGGTGCTCTGATGTTGTTACAATTTTGGGTAAGACAAGAATGTGAATGTGAGTGCAGTAATGATCAATTCCTGTCCCCACTAAATTAGAACGTTCCCCCTTTCCCCTGAAGTCACCCATATCTACGCTGCCCACAGCACAGCACAGGTGTGAAGTAAGGAAACATGAAATCTGGTATTGTTCACAGCTGGCAGGACCACGGACTTGCCCCCTGCTCCCAAATCACTCCCCCTCTCCCCAGCACCTGCCTGCTGAGTGAGCAGCCATGGGCAGCCAAATGCCATCCCTCCCCAGCAAGGGAAAAAAGAGCTGCTCGAGTGGAATGGAGAAGCAGAGAACAAAAGGAAGAGAAAGAGCTCTATTTTATTAATTTTCAGTGCAGTTTTCAAGCAGAAAGTTCAACCCAAGGAGCTGGCTGGAGCAGTCTGTCAGCATTGCAGCAGTTGTGATTGGAAACTTTCTTTACACCTTTTGACCTAGTTACTAGTGAAGATTTATGTGTCCATTCACAGCTACAATCTCATCTTGCTTTTAAAGAATAAAATGCAAGATTGCCCTCTTTACTTTTAGACATTCTTGTTATTGTCGATCAATGAAAAAACTAAAAAAAAAGAAGTTCTGAAATATTTGTGTATGATTAACAATTTATCAAGTTGTCGTATAGCTACCTCTGTTTGTTTTCTACTTGGTTAAGGGTTTGCAGAACTGCCTGTAGGGCTGGAGAGAGAAGTATTAACAATTCCTACCTTCAAAAAAACTCTACCAAACAAAAAAACAGCTGTAAGCATGTCTTAAATCCCAAGAGTACAATTATGTAGGTATATATGCTAGTTCAAGCTCAAAATGGCAATGAAACTGAAGCTCCTTCTGTTAGTTGTTTATTTTGCTGTATCTTAATTGTACTGTATGTGCAGAAGTTATCTCAGCAGTCACATTTGGTGAGACATTACCACATTTCATAGAGGATTAATAAAGATACATCCAAGAGTAGATACATTTAACCATTACAGTATTATCAGAAAAACTCCATAAAAAAAGAATGCCTTGTAACAAAGTTTTAGGCTTATGATGTTTGACTCTGTGTATTTTCAAATATGCTTGCTCCAGTTGATAACTCCGAAATGCTGCTTTTTAATCTAGACTTCTGTTATAAAAAGTAAGACTTTATTAATTAGGGTAAAATTCAACTTGAAGATCAAATGGACCTCTATCAGTCTTAGGCTATTTAGAAATTACATAATGACTATTCTGTTAATTCATTGAATATGCAGAGGAGTAAAGACAAGAACCAAGGTCAAGTGAAAACTGCAATGGAGCGGATTCCTCAGGGTTCAAAGGGACCATTAGGTTCAAGCTGACTTTTCTCTAACACTTCCTGTAGCTCTGGTACCGCACACATAGTCTTGACTTACAACTTTTCTTTCAGGAATCAGTCAGATCATGACTTCAAAATCTGAAGAGGACACCAGAAACAAAAATATTTCCTTGGAATTATTAATACTTAAAATTTTATAGTTGCTATTCGGAACAGGTCCAGCTTCCTCTTGCTATCATTGTAGACTTTCTTTTGCTGTATTGATGGCTGCCTGATTTCTTTCAACCTGGTTCTTTTCAGACAGTAATTTCCTGTTAACCTGGATAAAATAGTAAGCAATCAAAAATGGTCAAAATAAGACACATTTCCAGCTTTATCTGTTGCTATGGAGGAGGTCTAGCTAAACCAGAAGGGTCACAGCATAGGATAAAAGTCTCAGTGATTGTGAAAATGATAGAACTCATTACTATGTGCATAACTCCTTAGTTTAAATTTATTTTTAAAGATAAGTAGTATTCAAGAAATTGGAAGTAAACATTCCTAGAATCATAGAATGGTTAAGGCTGGAAAAGATCTTAAAGATTATCAAGACCAGGAGGAAACTAGGACCACCACCACATCTACCATTAAACCATGTCCATAAGTGCCATAGCCACATATTTTCGGAACAGTTCCATGGATGGTGACTCTACCACTCCTCTGGATAATCAAATCCAGTGCTTTACAAACCTTTCTGGGAAGAAATTTTTCCTAACATCCAACCCAAACCCTCCCTAGCACAGGTTGCAGCTGTTTGCTCTTATCCTGTCACTTGTTGCCTGAAAGAAAAGACCAATTCCCACCTCACTACACCCCCCTGAGCCTCCTTTCCCCAGGCTAAACAACCTCAGCTGCTCCTCATCAGGTGTGTGCTTCAGACCTTGCCCAGCTTCACTGCCATTCCCTGTACAGGCTCCAGTGCCTCAATATCTTTCTTGTAGTGAGAGGCCCAAAACTGAGCCCAGTATTGAAGTTGCAGCCTCTGCAGTATAAAAAAAAAAGCTGCTCCCAATCCTTTGGCTAGAAAAAAACAAAACAAAACAAAACAAAACAAAGCCCACTAAAACAAAAGCAAGAAAAAACACCCTTCATAATGCAAATGACCTTCTGGTTGTGTTCTTTCATGAACCCTTTTGAGCATGGATTCAGGTCCAGTGTCTGCATTGTCTGCATATGTAATTGCAACTGAAGTGATGAGAGTTTTGTGTATTTTTCAGTCCATGTCTTAGATGTTGTGTCAGTTTGTGTTATCACCCTGAACATTTGCTACTTTCTTTCTGCATGCAGACTCAGGAGTGTTTAATTAATTGGGTTCAAAACAACAGATCTCTGACAAGCATTATAGAACAAATTATTGTGTAATTCCTGTGACATTTTGAAGGTTGGGAGTAAGGGAGGAGAGCAGTAAGTAGGGACAGTATTAAACACCATAAGTCATTCTGTTTGGAAACCTCATATTTATTGGTCTGTCAAGCAATTACCACCAAGTCCAAGAGAGCAATTCAATTTGCAATGATCTTAATGGTCAGTTTAATTGAATTAGGCCTTATCAGTGAGATATATGTTAAGAAGGTTTTGGTTTACTGCAGGCTAGAACTCCAGTTCTAGTCTGCTGCAAATATGAACGTATATGGTTTCAAAGATGAGCAGTCTGGGGCTTCACACCTGAGAGAGAGAATATGGAATAAAATGATCAGGACAAACTGTGATTTAGTACCAAACAAGTGCTCCAGAATAGGTCAGTAATGTGCTGCTGGAGATGCCCTACTCATCACTTTTTGTGCGTCTTTAATTTTGCTTTTGGAGATATTTTTGGCTTTATTTTTTATTTTTCGGTTTTATTTTATTTTCGGTTTTGGGGTTTTTTTTGGTTATGGTTTCATTTTGGTTTTTTTTGCAGTCTTGGCCCAGTTATGGGACCAGTCATGGCACTAGTCATAGAAAACCAGAATATATGCTGAAGCAAACACACATTTCCTAGATGCAGATATTATTTCCTGTTACAATACTATTTTTTTCCTTCTTCAATAAGTGAGTTTGACCAAATAAGCCTTACTAAAAACTGAATATAATGTTAGCTCTAATTGTCTTGTAGACAGCATCATTTTTTATTAGGGTGAAAGCACACCATACAATGGGAATATAAAATAAACTGGACTTTCAGGCAGATGGATCAGAAGACTAGGAGAAGAAACAAAGACCAAAAATCAGGAAAGAAATTAAGGACTCTGTATTTCTAAAGACATACAGAAAAAAAAAAAGGTTATATGCTGAATTTTTTTGGAAAATAATGTGCTTTTGTCTATTCAGTTGGATTTATAGCTTGCTTCTCTTTCCTGAGAGATGTGGGGAGTTCTGGAAAAGGGGGCCCAGCCATCAAGGCTTCCCAAGGATGTGTGCAGCGCAAGCCCATCTTTGTGAGGGGTCTGGCTCAACACTTACCTTGCTGAAGCCATTTAGTTGAAATTAAATCCTGGCATAGTCTGGGAGTGCTCAAAACCCCTTTTCCTGATTGCTGCTACAGGACACTGGACAGAGGAAAGCAGCAGAGGGGCAGCGTGAATGGCAGGGCAGCGCAGATTCCACGAGGTGTGCAGACCTCGAGGTGTTGGCTTCACTTGGAAGCTGCCACAGATGCTTCCCTACAGTGCTGAAAGGGAAAAATAAATGTAACAGGATCAAAAGCTAAGGAAGGAAATGAGGTGCAGGAGAGGAGAGTGACCATAGGGACTGCCCTGCAGAAGTCCAGGGATCTCTGCCAGACATCACAACAGAAAAGCCTCACAAGAGAAAGCAGGGGCTGGAATACTTTGTGGAATTTTTAAAATATATCTTGCCTAATTGGGACATTATCCAAACTCCACAGAAACATCATTTTCCAAAAAGTCGTAATTACAAATCTCAGTGAAACTGCAGTTTATGAAATTATCAGAAATCATTACATCCAGCAAACAGCATTTGGATCTCAAGATTTTCTGACAGTTTTCTGTAGATGAGGTTGACTTCTTTGGTAGTTCAGTACCCTGGGAAGTCTGATTGGTCTTTGAGAGAGGGTTTGCATGAAGATAAGGATTTAATAACGTTTCTTTTACTTTATCACAATGCCAGCTGAAAATTGGACAAGCTTCAGTACGTTATGCTATATCTGATAATATCTTCAGTGCCTATGTGTGCAGTTTATATTCTGTATGTATGGTCTTCCAGGGCAGAAACTGCTTTTTGTCTCCATTCAAGCAAGTAGTCATCACACTGCTACAGCAACAGCAGTCCTTGAATAATGCTGAGAAACTGAGGCAGAATGCATATCATTATAAAGGTGAAGTAATTTTGGAAGGAATTGGCATCTAACACATCTTTATTGCACCTTAAATTTTAATTATATTACTCAGGGAAACATCCCTGATTCCACAGATTTATTTCTCGTGTATACATTACTTTACAGACAGATTACAGTGGGCAGCGCAGTAATGGCTCACTGACACATAACACCTGTCATCATCCAACTCAGGATGGATAAAAACCTTTCCAACAGATAGGTTATTTTTTTATGCTTTATTAAAAGTGTGTGGCAAAACTTACACCTTTGATTTCCTTACCTAATGAGGCAGTCCTTTACTATCTCAAACAAGACATTAGACTGAATAGACACATTTGGGTTAATCTTACATAGAATATCATCAGGTAGTCCAAGCTGTGAATGTATAAAGGAATTGAAAATAGAAAAATTGCAGCCACTTGATGTAAGGAGATATATTTTTGCCTCATTTGAGATGTTTTCAGGCCTGGAAGTACGATACTAATGTAATGATCTTCTTTTTCTCCTCTCATACCTTCCTTTTTAGGAAAAAAAGACAAAATATCATTATAACTAGGTTTTTAAGAAAACACTGTTTTAAAAGCTGTGTGATTGCTTGGTAGGCTGTTATCACTTGAAAACACTGGCAAGGAAAAGGGTGAGACAGAAGTACAAAAATGGAGGAGCAGGTTGATGAAAAATTTGGTCAAAAATATATATACACCCACTCCAAACCTTGAAATAAAAGAATATATTAAAATTCTGTATACCTACACACACTCTCTCTATATATTTGAAGTTCTCAAAAGAATGAGAAAATGCATAACACATAAGACATAATACATAAGACAGAAAAGGTTTGTGTGTCTACATTTATAGGAAAATAAAGGGATATGCTCAGAATGTTCAGTAAGGCCTCTCGTGCCCAGCAAGAATGAACAGCTATGTCCCTCAATAATGTGACACTAACTAGAGTAGATGTTGACTTCAAATCTTGAAGCAAAATCAATTTCTAGTGCAGTTTTGCCTTTGACCTCAGCAAATCAGGATTTTGCCTGTTTTATGAAATTATTCTTTCTGAAAGCCTTTTGGTTTTGTTTGAGGTTTGTTTTCTTTGTTTGTTTTTGTTATTTTTCCCTCTAGCTATTATTTTTATAATCCCAGATTATCAAATGTCATTCCAGTGAGGAAAACATGTATCTGTGCATAAAGCTCATTCAGTAGTAACAGCTCTTAGCTGCAGAGAAGCGTAGCAGGTTTGCTCATAGAAGGCTCCCTCTCAACAAGCAGTTGGTGAGGACTACTTATACTCTGTGTACAAACTCTGGGGTTTTTTTAATCTTTCAAAACCATGAAAGTATCTCTCTTGTGTTCCAAATTATTTAGGCAGACAAAGATAAACAAGGTCTGTGCTCTGATACCAAACCACCCACATGGCATTTACTTTTCACTGGCTGCATTCCCAGCTCTGATTCCTCAGTGGATATATAGCACAGGTGCTCCGTATAACACTCTCCTTCCCCATCTCAGCCCCTTTTGGCAGTGGGGGATATAGAAGCTTTAGCAATGTGGGAATAAGGAGGAGACTGTGGTGGGCAAGGTGAGAAGCTGGTGAAGGTGTTAAAATAGGGCAGAATGGATGGGCCTTGAGAGCTCTGAGCAGATTTTCTAGCCCCTGAGGTGGGTGGGTGTTGGAGAATGAGAGTAGGTGTCTGTAAGATATGACTCTCCATAGTGACCTGTCATTAGTGGGGTTCTGCAGGGCACCATCCTCAGCCCTGTGCTCTTTAATGTCTTCATAAAGGCCTTGAACACAGGACTGGAAGGGACACTGAGCAAGTCTGCAGTGATACAAAACCGGGAGGAGCTGTTCACTCCATGAAGGCAGGGAGGCCCTGCAGAGAGACCTCAACAAATGAGAGGCCAGGGCAGTCACCAATGTGTGAAATTCAACAAGGGAAAGTGCTGGAATCTGCACCTGGGATGGGGCAGCCCTGGCTGTACAGACAGACTGGGGAATGAGAGGCTGGAAAGCAGCGCCAGGGACAGGGACCTGGGGGTCCTGGTGGATGAAAGTTGGATCTGAGCCAGCAGTGCCCTGGAGCCAGGAGGGCCAAGCGTGTCCTGGGGCACCAGGGCCAGCATGGCAGCCGGGCAAGGGAGGGATTGTCCCCTCTGCTCTGGGCTGGGGCGGCCTCACCGCCAGGGCTGGGGCAGGTTTGGGTGCCACAGTATAAAAAAGACATTGAGCTGTTAAAGAACATCCAAAGGAGGCCATGAGGATGGTGAAGGTCCTTGAGGTGAAGCTGTGTGAGGAGGGGCTGAGGTGCCTTGGTCTGTCCAGCCTGGAGGAGACTGAGGGGAGACCTCACTGCAGGTGCAGTTTCCTCCTGAGGGGAAGAGCAGGGGCAGGCACTGAGCTCTGCTCTGTGGGGACACTGACAGGACCCGAGGGAATGGCCTGAAGCTGTGTCAGGGCAGGTTTAGGTTGGATATTAGAAAAAGGCTCTTCCCCCATAGGGTGGCTGGCACTGGCACAGGCTCCCCAGGGCAGTGGTCACAGCCTGACAGAGCTCCAGGAGCATTTGGACAATGCTCTCAGGCACAGGGTGTGACTCCTGGGAATTTCCCATGCAGGAGTTGGACTCAGTGCATCTTGTGGGCCTCTTGCAACTCAGAACGTGCTGTGATTCTTGGAGTCCCGTATCAGGGAAGAGTCAGAAGCAAAGCTGTGGGGTATGATTTTAGACTTGTTTGTCTCACTATATGAGGAACATTTCACACATGACATGAAGATTTACAATCTTTAAGCAATCTTTAAAAATAAATTATCTCCTTTTACTTAAGAAAGCACTTAAGTTTTGAATAGCAATAATTTTGTTGCAGTTTAAGGGTACCTAAGCAGTGGTGCTTGGACTAGAGGTATTTTTTCTCACATCACCTAGTAATACCCCTCCTGTATTAGGGAAAAAAAAAAAAAAAGAACAGAAATTATTTTGATAAATGCCGAACAAACATAAAAGATGAAAAATAACTGTTTCTCTTGAATTAGTATTTTCACAAGGTCTTTGCTACGTGAGGCCTGTCCTTACATGGCTGTGGGGCAGACATGCAGAGGAGAGATGGAGGCAACTGCTCTTTGCACTGCATGCCTGCCCTGCTGCAGGGTGGTGGAATACAATTAGATCAAGCAATGTTCTCTGGCTCAAGCTCCTCTGTGCTCTCTAACCATTATTTTGTTATTACTTATTAATTTATATAACTGTGTTTGTTGGGATTTTGTTGTCTTTTATTTCTTGATTGTTTTTGATGCTTATGCCACATTTGTCAAAGTTTTTAAGGCCTTGGAAATAGACATTGTGGTCGTGTATTTCTAGACTACCCTTTTCTCCAAGACATGGTTGCAACAGGGCTTTCCCTTTATCAGAGTTACAATGAGTAAATCAATATATTGTGGAAATGATTGTGGCAACCATATTTCTAATACCTTATTAACTTTACTGTGTTATGCCAGTGCTTGCTATCATATACATGTTCAGTCATGCACAGTTTCTGCTGAATTTTGTTTAATGAGAGGAGAAAGAAAGAAAACACAAGACCTGTTTTTCTCATAAAGGAGGCTTGAAATAGCATTTCTGAGCCTTCCAGAAGTGTGGCAACTCCATATTCTGGAGAGAGGTGTGCTCAGCTCTGCTCTAGGCATCGAGGCATTGCCCATGCTGTAAATGGCAAGGAGAACAAATCTAGATGCTCTGTTACCTTCTGCATTCAATTTAAAAAGTTTTAGCTGTTGTCCTGCCATAACTGGCTCAGTAGTTCTAGAGGTTTAATCTAATAAGTTTAACTGAAAATTACTTTCAGGTAACCTTCTAGTCTGTTGTCATAGAGATGGTAAGTCTTAATTCAGCATACAACCCTCAATAGGACAAGAAATGACCTTAAGTTTCAGTTGACTGGATTGTTACAGTGAATGAAGAGATGCCGATTCTTTGGATGACAAATACAAAGCTTTAGCTTTTGTTAGGAGACTGCTGTATAGCTTGTGATAATTTGTTTTAAAATGGGTGTGATGTCAAAGGAATACTAATTCATATTATTTTTTTGAATACAGATTCCAAAGTATATCATAACTCTACTTACACTGCCTACAAAAGACACTTTTGCTTAGCTATTAAATCACCAGGCTTTTGAGATATTCACAGTGTTGAAATATATACCACACTGTCCTGGAATGGAGTGGTCCTATGCATTACTCATCTCCACATCTCCTGCCTATTTTCTGTCATGGTTTTATGTGGCTGTGTCTGACAGAGCACATGTGCTCTACAGCCCTCTTAAAATTCTGGTGTAAATTGTCCCTTGATCCATGCTTTGCCCATTGCTTTCTCTTCACAAATGGTTTTAGACTATCCAGTTAACTACTAAAGGAAATTTTTAATTAATTCTGATATAGTCTCTAAACTGGGATTAGAAGAGATTTACAGGAAAATAACAGTTAATAATGTAATAATCAGGTTAACTGGAATAATCAGGAAAAAAAGAGGAGGATTCTTTTGCCCATACCATCCTCCCCACTTATTAAAATAAAATTAAAAAAAAAATCAACAAACAAATAAAACACAAAGAACCCTTTCAGGTTTACAGCAAGCATGCTTGTTGAAAGACAGATTATGTTGAAGTTGGTTGTGGTAATATGTCTTGCACTTATCCTTCCTGTCTTTCAGTTTACAGAAGAAGAAACAGGAGGGGAAGGAAATTGTACCTTTTCTAATTTATTTGCTGACTAGAGCTAGGGAAGAATATACTGCAGACACATATATATTGTTATATTTGAAAGAGACACAGTCTGGTTTTAGGGAAAGGATACACACACACAAAAAGACTGCATTGAAAAGCAGTTCCTGCTTGATGAAGTAGGTAGCCTTTTTTTTTTTCTTAGGGACTTAAAGCTTATTTGAATAGGATTGTAAAAGCAGGAAGCATAATCTCTCTCTGAGACAGGCGAAGGCTGTACTCCAGTGCTCAGACGAGAAGCAGACAGAAACACAAGCGCTCCCAAAATGTTGCTCCCTTGCCCTGTGTCCCCGGAGTGCTGCTGCCCTGCTTCTGCAGCTTGTCCTCCAGAAATCCTGGGTGAGCGAGGAGGGCCGTGCTGCTGGGGAGACTGAGATTACTGATTAGGAGCGAACATAATCAGGTAGATTGAGCCTGTGGAGGGAGAAACCATTCCAGCGGGGAGGGAGGCAGCGCAGCACACGCTGCCTGTGTACCTTGGGAGAGTCCCTCGCCGCTGTTTAAGAAAGCAAAATTGGCTGTAATTCTCCCGTCGCCTTCTGAGAAGGAGGTGCTCTTTCTGTGCCTGTGAAGCTGGAGGGTGATTGCAGGCGTGCCTTACCTGCACCTGGCAATGAGTCTCCCTCCAGGTTTCTCCTACTTTGGAGAATGTGTTAGGGAGAAGTGCCCACGGGGAAATCCACTGACCGCTTCCCCGCGAAGGTAGCGAGACACCGCAGTGCCGGCAATGCCTGGGGATGCCTCGGGTGAGTACCGGCGGTAAATGAATACCAGGAGTGTTCCAAAGAGTGAAGAGCAGCAGGAAGGCAACCCTCAGGACGGCATTTAGGTCAGTCGGCTGCCTGCCGGGGTTTGGGGCTGCTGGGCGCTGTGCTGCCCTCGGGGGCTCGGGAAGTTGCCCTGCCTGGGCTCCCAACCTAACCGAGGGCAAATGGGGCTCCAGGGAGGGGCTGACCCCGACCCCGCCGCAGCGTCCGCGCCGTCCTGCCGGATAGCCCTGCCTTGCATAACTTTTATTTTTAAATCTGGTCCAAACCTGCGTGGAGAGAATCAACAGGGTGTTAATAAAGGAAGGGAAACAAACAAACTTTTGTATGTAGTAAGTCTCCGATTAGGTTAAACAGATTTATTCTTTTCTTTTTCTCCCCTCGGATGAAAAGTGAAGTGTGTTTGATGGCCATGCAAGAGGGTTGGCACAGTTATGGGCAGTAGATGTTAGCTGATCTAAGGGGATTTAATTGTTTTGCTAAATGAACTTCTCATTATAAAGACAGTAGAAAGATGCAGAGTTTACTGCAAACAAATTTGGACGTGGTCAAATGAATTACTCAACTGATGATATAGAAATAGCTTGGAAACTGGGCCATCGGGCAAAAACAACCTTGCATTCAGTCTAGGATAATTGCATGGACATGTCTACAGAGGATTGCTACTGAAAAGTAGCTAAAGTAACTTCATATCTTTCAGGACTTTTGGAAATAGATCTTGAGAGACTTATTTGGCTGTATCTATGTAATACAATGCTCCACTTGAGTAAAAAAAAAAAATCTTATTTTCTGTTATAAATAGGTACCTTTATGCATTGTAACAAGTTTTATTCTATTCCTGCTCCTAAAAATGAAGAGGAAAATATGTATTTTCTCTGAAGCAAGCAATATTCTTTATGTCTCATGCAGGAAAAAACAGATTTTTGCAATGGTTCAAAGTTGAAATATCTTCAGGGTATTTCAAAATTAATTTTGTTTTCTCTTTATATGTTTTGCATCCTTTTGTAACTTGAAGGCATAAAATGATGGTTGCTCCATTATAAGAATGTGTAACATTTTCATATTGTCTGTTCTTATAAATCTGTCTTTATTGGAGTGATTAAAATACTATTTCCTGCTATTAAAGAGTTTTAATTAATCTTGTCTCTTAAAGAAAAAAAAAAAGTTTTGTTTCTATTTCAACATTTGTGCTTTATTCATAACACATATTTCTGTGGAAGCTACAGAGACCAGTTAATGGTTTATGAGTTCAAGCTGAGCTGAATATAGCCAAGCTCTGTCTTGCTTGACATTTCATCAAAAGCTTTGTTGATTTGCAATGTTTATGGACATATTTATTGAACCTTCACAGCTTGAACTATGCCACCGAGCTTGTTGACATTGCTGAGTTTATCTCTTGGTACTTTCCCAATCTCAGAAGAAAAGTTTAGAGCAAATGAGTTATAACAAACTTGTCACAGTTCATAAAATATGCAGTTAGGACAATGAAGTTGATCTTCTTGTTCACTGATCATGATACATTAGAGAAATCTGAGAAAGCAAACACAATCTCATCTGGGTAGGTGAGTGTGTGTCCTTTCCCTTTATGCTAAGATTTGGCTGCAAGCTCTTAAGAGCTTTAAAAAATAGCTCATAAAAGAATAAATATTTTCTGTCCATGAGACTACTTGTATTTCAAAACGAAATCTGGCTGTTTTGCAGCATGATTACATGTTTATTGTTCTTCCATATAGATCTTCTTTTGTGAGGAGTGATATATCCAATGAGCAAACAGCAAATTGAATCAGGGGCTCATAATACCATAAAAATCATTCAGCTTTTAACAGTGACAGCATCCCATGCTCTGTGCTACTCTTCAGAACATCCTGTCTGCACAACCTCTATTTTTAGCCAATAAGATATATCTTGCTATATAATCTATTACTGTTCCTGGATCAACAGTGCACATTATCATGGTTTCAGACACTTCTCTATGTAACTTGAACAGAAATAGATCAAAGGTAATGCAGCTGCCTGGTGTCTCAGCAAAAGCAACAGAAATCTGTGCACTATTTATTCAACGACAGTGAAATGGATGCCTTAAGAAGTTATGGATTTGTTTTTACTTTTCTTTTTTGGCTGCATGGGAAGTATTTTTCCCTTGTGAATATTTCCATAGCTGCTGTTAACTGGGTTGACATAGTTGTTCCTTCTCCTTTTAGAACTCTGGGTATGCAACCAGTTATAAACATCCAAAAAGGAAACTGGATATTAAAAAAGAAGATAATTTTTCCATGTAGTTGGAAGGACTTTGATTGGGCTCTTGGTTCCTTTTTTAACAATGAATGCATAAAGACTTTATGTTTTTTAAATGAATAGTAATTGCTTATTGATTTTTGAATGCAAATTGTATTCTAAGGTTTCAATAGGTAAAAAAAAGGAAATATAAAAATATGCTTGGGGGAATATTTGCTTTGCCTAACTACTGCTGTGCTATGTAGCCTGCTGATATTACCTGGGTAGACTTACTAGGCTCAAATATCTGGGCAATAGAGAGCAATAAGCTCTTTCAGCCAGCAAGTCCAAGCAAGAAATCAGCATTGATATCTTGTTTCCTGAACTGCAGATGCATTAGCAGATTAGCCTCCTAACTTGAATAATTGAATTGGGAAGGTGAGAAAACCCCCATATATTTATTAGAATATTTGTGTGAGTAAGTTCAAGGTGTTTGCGTCTGATTGAAACATGCTTGTGTAAGTAGTTACAGAAAATACCAGTCAGCCCTTATGGTCACATACAACTCCTTACCTCTGTGGAAAAGGAAACATATTTTGTGGAGGGCATTTAAATTAGTGAGTATTCATCATCAGAAATTCTAAAGTTGATTGTGTGCTGTGTGCATGGAAGGGTCAGTTGGGAGGATCTACAGAAACCCAGAACTGCATGAAATATCTAAAAGTATTTGAATGTCTATTGTAGGATTGTATCTTTTATAATGATATTTCTTATTTACTTTCTATTTATCAAAGTGCTCTATTCTAATGCCATTTGTCAGCCTTGTGGGTTTTATTAACTTTTTTTAGAGTAGTAGCAACTTTTGGGCTATTTTCCTTTCCATGTAAGAATCCACCAAGCAGAAACTCAAGCACGTGCTCTAAGTGTTGTCTGAGCTTACTCTTGAACAGTACATTGGCCACTCTTGTATAAGTAAAAAGTTCTTAGTTTGGACTTTGTCAGGCTATAGGACCAAGTCTTAAATCTAGATAGTCTTGAGAGGTAATTTAAAAGGACAGAAAAAAAAGGGAATTTCTACATTACTTTAGCTTTATTAAGCCAATCTTAAGCAATTAGTCTTTAAATTATCATGAATGTATAATTCTCAAATGTACTGTTCAGCTTTGCTCACGACTCAGCCCTGAATTTTTAAGGTACTTGATGTGCTCAACAACCACTTATTTTGTGACAGATGGAGAGTATCCCTTTGAATTCTCATCACAGGAATAACTGTTCCTACCAAATGAAAGGGAATTTGCTGTAATCATTCCAAGATGTTTTACTCTGGTTTAATAGCTAAATATAGTGATGAGAGATGCAAGCAGAGTTTCAGGAGAAAACAGTGTGTGTTTTGAAGTCTAAACATCATGTAGAGAGTACATCCATTCCAAGAAGAGAAATTTAAAGAAAAGATTATATGGCATGTTAGAAAGCATCAGTTCAGTCATGTCATGAAGACAAGCACAGTGAGTGAAGAGCTTGGGTGAAAGGCTATTGTATCACTGCTGAACTGGCTTCTTCAGGATTGTGATGGAAAGGTCAAACTATCACTTTGTAATTGAAAAGTGAGAGAAAGTCAAGGATATACTTCAGGTCTTATTTTCTTTCCTTCCTCTTGAAATTTTTTATACACACAGAAACATGTCCAAGAAATTCACCTCCATTTTTAAAAAAAGAAGTGTGCTTTCACAGATGTATTTAGGGGAATATAGAAAGATGCTGATAATGCATAATGACTTTAGTCTCAGTCAAGGGAAATTTCTACACTTTCTGCAATCTTTTATTTCTTGCAGATAAAACTTAACCAGATTAACAGAATCAGTGGAGTATTGTCTGCCTTTTTCAGAGGAAGTTATGGGATGTGGGGGAGAAAGCAAGATTCTTGAGACAAATGTGCTATAAAAATACCAAAATAAATAACTGGAGTTTGATTTTTTCCAACTTTCTCCAAGCTATAGAAAACACAGAAAAGACAAGAAATGTCAAAATTGAACCAATAGCTTCTCTAACTGTTTTTGACAGCAATAACTATATCCAGTCAATTTACCATCATGCCAGTTTTACACCACTGCAGTGAATAATGGTACAAGTCCTGTTTTGTGGAATATTTAAAATATAAACACTTCAGGCAGAGGCTATTCTTTCTGCTTGTTTTGTGCTGTGTAGATCAAGAGACATCAAGCTCCCTAAGTGCTAGTAGGGAGTGAAAACATGATGAATAATACAATATACAATTTGAAAAAGAATAACATCTTGAAATCCTGCTTCAGGTAAGCTGATAAGGATAGAATGGACTGTGAAAGCTTGACTATAATACCTATATATATAATAGGTAAAATGAGCAAATCATTTGCTAGGGTGGTAACAAGACAACTTGTTGTAAATCTGCTGCTGACTAGCCCAGACATTTATTTGCTATTAAGATTCACTTATTTGCTTAAAAAGATAATTTTTATACAGTTTCTTTTTCCAATTTGATCATTACCTTTTGCTAACCTTTCTAATGTGTGCCCTTAAGTAAAGACTTTTTTTCCCCTTTAAAATGTTCTGCTTGTAGACTTTATGTAGCTGTGGTATATTAATGTAATGGGTTTGAGATGTTTATTTTTTTTCAGTTCTAAAAACCATGGCTGGTGGAAGATCTCTTGTACTTCAAGCAAAGACTATTCCAAGATACAGTCTAAAAGTATGCTATTAATTAAAAGGAAAAAAAAAAAACAACAACCTTTTAATTTTTTTTTTAAATTTTTTTTATTTTTCCTTTCTTTTTTCTTTTTTTTTCCAGGTCTGCCAAAACCTGTTGATTTTGAGTACACAAACATCAAGTCTCTCTGTTGGTTCAGGATTTTGTTCTGACAAGGTAGCATTAGGTCACAGGATACTATGTTTAGAAACAGGTTTCAGGGTTAATCTCTACATTTATATCACCTAGTTTTGTTTATCTTTTTTAATACAAGATTCTGGACTGAAACAAACTAACAGGAAAAGACCTGTGAACATCAGTAAAGAGATAAAAGCCCATACCTCTTAGGATTTTTTTTCCCCAGTCTGAGGGTGTCCAAATATACTCAGAAATGAAGTAAAATGCTTCTGGGCTCTCCTTGTGTTGTGAATAAGATTGAAGGCACTCACATATTTCAGGAAGAGGGTCTGTGTTTGTTTGGTGAAGTGTTTGATTGATGAAGTGTTGTCTGTAGAGAGGAGAATCAATATTTAGTGGAGGTAGGATGCAGCCCTTTGGCCCTGATCACTGGTGACTTGCATCCATGGTCAGAATTCCTGTATTTTTGAATTATTCACATAATTCAGATACTTTACTTTTACCATTTGCCTATACACAACCTATTGCATATTCACTGACTCTTCTAGATTCAAAGCTTTAAGCAAAAATATTAATCTGATTTATTCCTAGTTAAAATAGTCTGTCTGGTGCCCCTAAGCAGACGGTGTTCTCCCCTGGCATTTTCTTCAGCCAGGGACTCAGGTAGGCTCTGGCAGCTGCTCTGAACAGCTGAAAATTGGATCATCATGTCAGTGGCTGGTCCAGCTTTTTCCTCTCTTCCTTGTCCTCCCCCTGTCCATTTCCTCAACAAGGGTCTGCACTAAGTGGGCAGTGATATCTGAGGATGCTCCTCCTTTGCTAGCAAGTTACAGCTGCCTGCATCCCTCCAGCCTGTGGTTTGGGCCAGGTCTTTGCTGCCTGGCATGATTGAACTGGAGGGGTGAGAGTGGCTGAGACAGACTAAGAACTTCCCAGAAGTTCCTTGGAGTCATTTGAGTACTCCCAAATTTTCTACTGTTGGCCACAAAGCTTAATTATCCTCTCATATTCTCCAGGAACAAAATTAAATTTTGTATTAGTATGGGGAGAAAATAATTTACTTTATCCTTCACCTTCTGAAAGGGGAAACTAAATCTTGGTTGTAATTCTGAGAATCTTTTGAGTCAGCTTGCTCAGCTCTCAGAGCATAGAAGACTTTGAAGCCATATCTAGTTACTTTATTTCTTGTGGCTTTTCCTTTGCCTACAGGGCTGATTTTTCTGAGCAGTGACTTCCCTAACTTAGTGGAGTCATATTTTATCATCTTGATGAAATTTCCACAATCTTAGAGAGCTTTGCTGCATACTTAATTCAAGCCTTGTTGGTGTGCTGCATTGCACTTAGATCTGTGAGTGTCAGGAGAGGTCTGTGATGAAAGGAGATCCAAGGAACAGTGTTCTCAAAGATGTCATTGAGATTGCTGTGGGGTATGTTTGCAGTGGAGTGACAACACAGTCCTCTTACATTTTAATTCTTAACTATTTATGAAGTTCAGATGGCAAAATTTTGTAACATTTTGTACTGGAGCTATGCAACTTGAAATATAATCCTGGGAAATTCAGAGCAAGCTCTTCAGGGTCAAACAACTGATGTTGTCTAGATTTCCAGCTTGTTTTCTCTTTCAAATGGATTTACACAATTGATTCTCATTTTTTGCCTCATAGCAAAAGGAAACAGGGAGAGAAGTGGCCTTTCTGGTAAATGTCCTCTTGAGATAATTTGAATAATTTAAATACTTGTCAACACTAATCCTTCATAAGTAGAAGGATTGAATTCTTCGTCTCCCTTTAACAACAGAGTATATGTTCTAGTAATCTGAAGTGAGAGCTGTCAAATCATCACATGTATTTTATAGAAGCAGTTAGGAGTACTTTAAAAAAGGCTAAAATATTTTTTGGCTATCAGTGATATTTTTCCATCATTATTTTGAAATTAATAAAAATAATTTATTGACAGGATTAAGAAGAAACATGGATAAAAGTTTTTGTAGCATGGCAGAATTGTGTTATGAACGTGGATACACAGCATACCATGAGAAAGTGATGCCTCCTCTCAAAGCAACTCTCCTGAGACCCCCCAGGGATGCTGTCTCTGGTTTTGGGTTCCCACTTGGACACTGCAGTAAGTCCAGAGCAGGGCTGCCTGAGGGTTTTGGCTGCTGGAGGACATGGTGTGGGGGAGCTGGGCTTACTCACCCTTCAGAATGAGGATGAGAGGGATTGCCATCTACAGCTACCTGGCCAGAGGGTTGTAGAGAAAAGAGAGGCTTCTCAGAGGTGCACAGCAAAAGGACAAGAGGCAAAGGATGTGGGTTGGAAAGAGGGAGGTTCAGGTCTGGGATAATGAAAACTTGTTCTCAGTTATTGCTCACTGGGATGAATTGTACAGACACAGTGTGGGATCTCCACAGCTGGAGATGGTCAAAACCCAGCTGAACACAGCATTGAACAATCTGCCCTTGCTGACCCTCTTGTGGGGATGGAACTTGGGCTTTGTGAGATTCCTGCCAGATTCAGCCGTTCTGTAGTTCTACCTACAGTGATTATATTGAGACTTTAACATTGCACAGGATTCTTTAAATGACACTTGATTTTGGTTTTGCCTTTTTTCTTTTATGAATGCAGATTTGTAGAAAAAGAACTGTCTTTAGGAATCAGATCTATTCCTGGACTGAATGAAGAAAATTATGATAGAAAAATCAAAGAATATTCCTGACTAAATCTTCTTATGATTGTGTAATGATTGTTAATTGGTTTGTTTACTTGTTTATTTTTTAAATAAGTCAGTGACATTTACATTAATGACAAATTTTGAAGCAAAGTTTTAAGAGCTGTTGAAAAGTGGAGAAATAGTTATGAATTATTTTTCAAATTCCATGGTTGCCTGCTATGGCCACTTTGCACAGGTAGCAAATCTAAATTTCATCAGAGTTTATATAAGAGGACTGAGCATGTGGAGGTGTGTAGTAAATCTTTATGTGCAGGGTCAGACATCATTAATCTGTTTTATGTTGAACCTTGGGTGCTTAATCCAGGTCAGTATCCTGAGCTAAGCAAAATGCAAACATTTTTGGAAGAAACATGCTTTGAAAGAAATCTGTTACTAAAATCTTCATCTTTTATTTTCTTAGCAGCTGCTCCTTAGTCTACCTAATTGTAATATAATGGCTTTATGCTGTACCAGATGCTGAAGGGATAAGATTTTTCTTTCTTGGATAGCAATGCAGTCTCTATGTTTGGAATTCTGTATTGTGGTTATGTTGGTGTCAGGCTATGATAACACAAGCAAACCTCAGGTGCTGGTTTCTGATTTTGTATTAGATAAAACCAAATCAACTTAAACTTCCTCAAGAAATAAAAATAAAAGATGTCTCTAATTGACAGAATTTTATACGTCACTTAATTTATAAGTATTTCAGTTTTCGTTCTAAGAGCAAGAATAATGATTTATATCTCATTATTACCAGTGTTTGCTAAAATGCATGAGCTTGTTTCCTTTCCTGTTTATTAGTCTTTATTACACTGTTCTTTCTGTGTGCTTGGCTAGACCTGTGTAGTGGTCTAATTTGTTATGTTGTGTGGAACAAGGGCTTTATGAGAAGGAAGCAATCTGTCTTTATGCCTAATTGCAGGGGCAATCATCACTTACAGAGGCTACAATCAAATTGTGAGTTCCTTCAGTAATTTCTGCCAGGATCTTATTTAAAAGATGAAGAAAAAAAAGGAGTTTAGAGAGCTGTTGCACTTTCAGGAAATGCAGATTTACTGTTGTTTAAGAAGGCTTCTTCCTTTCATATGTGATTGTTCTAAATGCTCTGCTTGGGAACAAAACAACATCAAAGCAGCTCACTTGAAAAGCCTGAAAACAATCCTTGAATTTGAAAATTAAAAACTAATTTTTACTGAATGGAATTCATAAATTAATAATCACCTGAATTAGTGTCAGTAGATAGCATCTCAGCCATCTAATTATTTTAGAACTTATTACATAGATCATGCAAAGTATAAGTTATTATTAGTTGTATTGCTTTCTTTGGTGTGGGAAGAATGCATTAGAATAATTTGTACTTAGAATATGACTGTATTACAAGGATTAAAAAAAAAGGCATTACTACTGAAGGATTTTTGTGTTTTCCCTGATAGGCTGACTTGGGGCCATCAGCCTCAATAATACATAGAATTTTAACTCATTCTTTAACTCTAACCTTAAAACCTTTCAAAGGGCACCATGTATTTCTGGAAAATGTTGTGAGGTTTTTTTTATGTTTTCTTTTAAAATACTTACTTACTAAAGTGAATGTGGGTTTTGGGGGGTTGTTTTTGAGACTAGTGCGTCCTAAAAGCATATTGAACATTTACAGAATATATTTTCTAGCAGTGAAGAAGAAGAGAGTGAAAAAGGCATGGAAAGAGCAAGTGAACAAGAAATATAGATAGGTAGATGGATCTGGTAATGTACTTTTTTGGGGAAAAAATATCTCCCTGGAAAGATAGAAACTTTTTATAACCTGTAAACCAAAAAATTTTGACATGCCTCATGTCTTACCCTTCTTGTGATCAGTAAAATGGTTTAATTATAATTTCTCCCCATGAAGTTACTAGCCTACAGTTAAATGCTATGAATAGTCCTCATCCTTCATGGCTGAGAATTCCCACCTGCTATTAGTAACTGTCAGCATGCATGATTGTTTCTGCTCTGAAAGTCTTGGTAGAGTTCCTTATTAATTAGTTTGTGTACAAACATGACTACCTCTGCCAGTGGGAATAATGAGATGCCATTAAAGGTAAAGCCAGAGAAAATCTGACTAAAGTAGATGAATCTTCATTACAGTCTCACCATATGACCTTTATCAACATCTCAAGCTTCATTACACACACAAGGTTGTTGCGTCAGATTGGTGGTGATAGTTTCAAATGCTCGTTTTTTATTTATGTGGATACACAGATCAGTTTGTTCCTCTTGGATTTCGCTTTTCACCACAATTTATTCTGTGTCTGTTAAAAGTTCTTTGCATAAACAAGGAGTGAGAAGTAACACTGATACATAAATGTGGGTGATAATGTATGTGTAATCTTCCTAAATTCCAAGTGGACAAATAACATAATAACCAATCGATTTTTTATATTGGGTTTTGAATTTTAAAGGTACCATGCCTTTTCTTTATGTGGACTCTGAGAGACATTCCTTGGTGCAATACAAAAGAGAAAGAAAACTATTTCCTTCAGGAAGTGTAAACAGTGTGACCGAGGCAAGTGTCAATGTAATGTCGTGGTTGTTATGTTGGTATTTCCTTCAAGTAATGGGTGTCCATCATTGCTATTTAAAAGGTCACCTTGATAACCCCAAGGAGAAGTTGTCTGGTAGGTTTTGACTGACCTGTATTAAGCTGTAAGGGTCACCAAGAAATTGGATTCCACTCAGACCTAAGAGTGCTGTTCCTATGTGACTTTTTCCAAAAGTCATTTTCCACCCAGATTACAAGACAGGTGACTTCTGCACCATGTCACCTGGAAAGTCTTGGTTTCTGGATGTTTTTAGCTTAGTAGTGTAGCACATGTTGTTTCACTGAGATAGTCCTCAAGTAATTATTTTAACTGGGTTTTCCTATATCTGAGGTGAAGACCAGAGTGTCAACACTCCTAATTTGATGTTTCTTTAGAACTGGACATACAGTTTTTATTCCTGTGAGATCCACTTCTTTTGAACACAGAGTTACCTCCCACTTCTTTGTCCTTGTGTGGTAGCTGTTTGCAGGATGATAACTGCAGCTTCCAGTAACCTGCCCACGCAAAGTGAGCTAATTCTTTTGTTTATCTCCATTGCAATAATACTTATAGTACTCTGGGGTTCACATAAGTGCTTGTCCTAATTAACTGAAGTGTTAGAATAAAGAAGTAGCTCAGAACAAATCCCAGACAGATTGAGGCAGAGGAAATATGTCTGGGAATTTCCAGGTTGGTTCAAATTCTATAAAGTCAGGTGTCCTTAGATCCTGCTCAGTTAGGTGTTGGTGGTTTTTTATTATTATTATTTTTTTTTAAGGGGAGGCTGTTACTTTTTGTGGTGGGTTTTTTGTGTATAAAACTGGAAGGGAAAGAGGAATGCTAGAATCTATAGTTCTGTTACAAGGGGACGCTGCTCCTTTCTTTTGTGGGAGGGTTAGCAGATTGCTGCCTCTGAGTGGCACTGAAATTCTGAGCATTGCTGAGTTGACATCCCTGATTCCTTGAGGATGAGATTCAGACACTCCTGGACTGGTCAACTTCTGAAAGTAGCAACCAAAGTGTGTGGGTAAGGAGGCTCCTGATAGTTCTGGAGAAGTAACTGCAGCAGAGTGGTCACAGAATGGGTCATGGTGTCCTCTGGTGGGATTGCAGCAGAGCTGTGCATGCTGCACAATGAGGTCCAGCAGTGCAGTGACCCACAGATGCAGGGATGCCACACTGCTGCTGAACTTGGCAGTGTGAGAGTCAGGGCATGCAAAGAAGATCAGAGCCCCACAGGTACTTGTGCTTCTGGTCAGGAAGAGCCCAGTGATCTGGGATCACAAACTCTCCTTTTCTTTCATTTTAGAGCAAGTACTCCTTGTTCCTAGAAAAAACTAATGGGCCATATTTAGTGGGAAAGTCTTCTGTTAAACTGAATAGCTGTACATAATTCCTTTTGTTATTCCCTTCAAGGGTTTCTCTTCATTCTGATACTAGACTAGCTGGTATGATTGGTCCTCTGTCAAATCTCCTTGTTAGAATTGTATGTTTCAGAATATGCAGACTTGTTCAAAAGTGCCATGACAACCTCAGTAAAAGCATCCTGCTCTTCCCAGCACAGTTATGCCATCATGCTCTCATCATGCTCTCATCATGCTTTGAGTGTCAGCTCCCTACTGTGAACAAGTAATCACACATATTTTAATGTTATCTTGTTGTTAGGCTCTTTTGTTGTTGTTGTTTTGCTTATGTGGGCACTGTAAAGAAGAGCTATGAAGAGTTGGTCTTTTGCTGGACTGGTTGTTTCTTTAAAAGAAGGCTTAGTTGCAATGTTTAAAAATTTATAATTCCATTAATAACCAGCCATTTTATTTTAACATCTCAAATTATCATGACTTTTCTATTGAATTGTATCAATTTACATTCAAATGCATTTCCATTCTACAGTTTTATTCATCTGCATAATACTGGAAACTTCCTGTCAAGGAACCCTTTTAGTGTTTGAAGAAATAACTATTAAAATGGGTTAGCAACATTTCAGTGACATCTTCAGGAGGTGTTAACTCATTGATTCTTTCTCAAAATGTTACTTCATTAGGAAAAATTGTTAAGTTCTCTTATTTTTTGTTATTTTCCAATTTCCAGTATTGTCTGGGCTTTTCTCCCTTTGGATTTTGGAATCATCTTAGTAAATAGTGTCTTAAATTCCCAAATTTTAAAAAAATCAAATCAATTTAACAAAAAAAGTTGCAGCCCACATTTTGTCCTAATCTGGGAAGAAGAAAGAACACTTACAAATTCCATAATATGGGAAACTAGATTTTGTTTCCTACCTAAGTGATAGCAATTTATATGTGTTACTCTGTCTTTTTCCAGTTGTGCATACAAGTTTCCTTCATCTTACTTTTCTATCAACAGTTACCCTTATTGCTTTTGTTTGTTTAGAAATGCCCCTACTCTAACAGTTTGATTCCTCAAAGATGTGAAATAATAAAAAATGATGTGCAGACCTTGTGAGAAGTTGCAGTTAGTGTTTGTTGATTAGATTCCTCAAGTGTCTGGCTAATATGCAGAAGTTGATGCATGAGCAGGAGAACTTCACAGCTTGACCATAAGGAGTTAAGAATGTGAAGCACTTTTGTGCAGATTGCAAATTGGCTGTTGCTAATTCTCCTGTCTTCACCAGTTGATGTAGTATCAATTAGCAAATATAGGTTTTAATGCTGCCTTTAATATTCATGATTCTTAATTGTCTTTGTTAATTGAGAAGAAACACTCTGGTGCACAATGCTTGACAGGTAAGAATTATGATCTGCTGCTTGTGTTGGCAGTCGTCCAGAGAAAAGTAGGTTACTGATACACAGGTATGTGCAAGCATCTTACCCACAGATGGGTTCTTTTGACAGTGAATTCCCTGCTTTTGATAGAGCATCTGAGAAAGGGAACAGCTGATGGTCACTGGTAGAACATCTGAATAACCCAGTTTTGAGGGTTCATTTACAACAGAGAGCAGGCACAAAAGAGAGATGGTTTTAGGAACTGTTATCTTAAATAATTATAAGTATTGCAGAAATCATTGAGACTGAAGCATTGGAGTTTTATACATGGTGAAATTATCTGGTCAATTTTTTTTTTTCTGAATACATCAGATTTGGTTTGAATGTTTGTCCTTTTAGTTAATACAGTTTCTTTATGATGTTATGTAATTGGCTTTGTTTGGAATATCCTTACTACAAGTAAACTACATTAATTTATATATTTCCAAAGGCTTTTTTTTTTTTCTTACTTTCAAACAGTTAGAAATCTTACTTTAAATAAGCACAAGAGATGGCTCTAAAGACTGTGAAAGAGATAATCTAACACAAAAACACAATTTAAAATAATGAACAAGCAGAAACACTTGAGGTTCAGCTGGAAAAGGGACTTGGAGATGCTCACTAAAACTAACTTGATTTATGTTTGTGTTTGCTTTTGAAAGAGACTTAAGAGCTTGGCCTATTTAAATGCTTTCCAAAATATTGGGTCAGCTCAATAATACTAAAAATTCAAGGAAATGAATCGTATAGTAGGTCTGGTAAAGTAAGATTGATGCTTTCTATAAGAAATGCTTCTAAATGAGGCTTTCAGTCATTTATATTCAAAGGATAGATTCTTAACTGGAAAAGGTGGTCATTTTGTGTTTCGTTAGGAACAGAAATGGCTTGATTTTTAATTGTTAATTAAAATGAAAACTTTAATTTTTCATGAGAGCTGTAAAATAAATTGAACTGAAAGCAGCTTACACAGAAAATGAGACTTATCAGTTAATTTTATTGTCTAAGATTTGGCATCTTGGCTGATGCCAAAAGTGAGTCTCACTTACAATTTCCCTTTTGCTTTTGTCAGAGTTATCCTGTAGAAATTATAGCAGCACTGTGTGGCATGAGCTGCCCTGTACCAGATGGACTTCAGAGGGATAATGGAAGCAATATTGCTCCCAGCTTGGCAAGTGTTGCATGGACTGAGCTGCCCAGCTGTACACCATGGGCTTCTGTGGAGGATACTGGAGTAGGAGTCTCAGGCTTTGTGTGGTTCATGGATTGCTGCTGTGAGAGAGGGGTAAAAGCTTCCTTCTCCACCCCTGCACTGCAACTTATTGTAAAGTACAGATGGCCACGTTGCTGGCTCGGACTGCCTCTTCAGCTGATGTTTTGTTGTTGTAGCAGTTTACACTTCTGTGGTTGTGCAGCAATTCTATTGTATTCTCAAGTCCGAACAGTTAAAAGCATCCAGAATGAAGGATTGCTTGGAAAATAAACTTAGAATAAGAGATGCTGGTTAATTAAGATGAATAGGAGCAGGAAGTAATGATTCCCTACAGACTCTCCAAAGGTAGCTGAGCTCAGATTGTTGGTTGCAGTAGCCCAATAATTAAGGGGCTACCTGTCCACCAGTGTTAGAAGGACATTTGGAAAGATTTGGGTTCGTGGCTGCTCCTTCTGACATAGGTGTAAATACATCTGCACAATAACACAGCCAATCTGGAGATCCTAAATGAGGAAAATGACTGGGGAGGGGAATGCTGGGGGGAGGTTGGTTTAACTTCCATGACATGATGAATTTACTAGGGACAAAATACAGAAAGGTTGGAGGGCTGAGCAACAGTTACAAGCCTGGAACTGCATAAAAGTGATAGTTTTTTTATTGTTAGAGTATTTTTATTTTTTGTTGCAGGACTGTATACATTTCCTTGTCAAAACTCACCTGTTATGTTAGCGATCGTGCAGTTTGAAGTGATACATCAGCCTCGGGAGATGATGGTTGTACTTCCAGTGGAAGATTGCCCTGTGTATGTAGAAATATCAGACTGCCAGCTCTACACCATGTGCATTCTCAGCTGGTTACAGTGTTTTGAATCATCAGTAATTGAAAATATGCAACTACTACAGAAATAGGATATCAAGGGCATCACAGTATCTGGCTTACCTGGAAACACTTCAGCTCTTGAAAATAAATAAGCCTGGTCTTTACCACCATGAGAATTTCTGTGTATCCTGAGTTTTTACCAAATCAGTGTTGTTTTGCCAGTGCCAGAATATAATAAATACATACATAACAAAATAGCCGCAGCATCCCTCATGGAGTTGTTGTCTGAAATCTGCTGAACTCTTCCTCTTTTGTTAGGTAAGAGAGAAATTACAGTTGGGTTAATGTAGTGAGAATTCAGATGTTATGGATTGTAGATATAAACTGATTGTGTCTGATGGAAGGATTCTTCTCTTTTTTTCTTTTTTTCTTTTTTTCTTTTTTTTTTTTGTTTGTTTGGTTTGGTTTGGTTTGGTTTTGTATTGGCAAAGGTTTTTATATTTATTATTACTGTTTTCTGGGAGATTACAAGTCAGAGACCGTTTTTTTCCATTATTTGAGCTGAAAACTGTTGAAAGCCATTGCACTTCAAAATTTCCATCAGTGAGTCGGATAGGCCATGACTGTTCCATCTGAACCTTTTCTTCAGGGTTTAGGTTTTTAACAATGCTTGGTGTTGCCTGTGTATTGATACACTGTGTAACAATGCGTGGAACATTTGGAAGGAGTTTATTAGAGATACTTCTTCACTTTATACTTATTGTAATTGAATGGTAGTGATACTTGAAGGGGCATGTTTTGTAATATGGTAGTGAGCGTATCATTTAAATTGTGAGA
The DNA here is from genome assembly GCA_013400215.1 of Cisticola juncidis. Taxonomy (NCBI): domain Eukaryota; kingdom Metazoa; phylum Chordata; class Aves; order Passeriformes; family Cisticolidae; genus Cisticola; species Cisticola juncidis. The sequence continues at coordinate 866,297 of VXBR01000871.1, forward strand.
GAGAAGTTTTACAATACCATTTAAAAATTATCCCTAGTTTCTCAAGGATCCTTTGAATCCCCTTAATACCTTCCATATGGTCGAATTTGTATAATAATCATATGATTAGGCTGAAATTATCATGGCTCTTTTAACACTTGCTGCTTTTGAACTGATGTGAATGAAATGTGAAGTCAGGAGTTACCTGAGCAGGAACCAAGAGGTGACATTTCCCCTAAGCTGTGAAAGTAAAGTCTCGTTAGTAATCTGCTATCCCTTCCATCATTGCAGCTTCGTGTCTTGGCGAGATGTGATGACTCAGGGTTATTATAGTTGTCAGTTCAGTACTAGAGCAGAACAGCTTCAAAAATGTCCTATTAACCTATCTCATAACCCAGTGCCAAAACACTTTCATCATCTAGTCTATTCCAACACGTTAATACAGCTAAAGATTTATTGTTTTATTACTCAGTGCACAAAAGTCAAATGAGTTCCTTGGTGTCAAAATAAATTTCTCTGAAATCATTACCCAAATCACCTCTTCCTGTTTCACTCCTACTAACTGGAGTTTCTAACCAGTCTGATTTTGGAAGGGTCCTGTGCCATTTTATTGACCTATGTACAATTTCCAGTAGCCTTTCTCTGGTCAAATTATTTATCTTAATGACATATTAAAAGTTTAATGGTTTCCCATGGGTCTTTTCTGGGTAATTGTTCTTATGTGTTTCTATAATTTTGATAATACTATAATAGTAAAAAGAAGTAGAGGTAGTCTTTATTCTTTTCGTATATGTAAATGAAGATAAAAGATTATTTAGTTTAATGCTTATTTGTCACCCAAAAAAATTTAAAAAGCCATGTGGTGAAGCATAAAGATATTCCTGTTTGTAACTTGTGGTTGTTATTTCACTTGGAAGTAAATACAGACCAGCTTATGCTAGAGCTACTAATAAAAAACAGTCTTGAATTTTAAACATAAATAAGTCATAAGATGTCACAGAAGGTGGTTAGATTTGAAGGTGGCCTTAAATGGTCAGGTAGAATAGGCAGAATATTCTATTTGGATACCAGTTGCTTTTGTCTTCTCATTCTGCCCCCAAACACTGGGTGATTAGGAGCATGCATATAGAAGAAATTTCAATAATGATTTAATAAGTTTAGCATTACTTATAGACTACAATGCCTCTAGTTTGAGATGGAAGTGCATAACTGAAATATTGTAGCATGAACTGATACTGCAACATCTGTTACAGCTGTTCACAACACATTTAGAGTCAAGTTAGAAAGTACTCTTTGTTTTCTGAAAGCAGAAGTGGTTAACTATGTATACTTTATAATGATTCACTGTCTTAAAAAATTCCATATGGAATGTTGGTATTTTTCTTATTTAAGCAGTAATGCTTCTGAATACATGTATTTTTTTAAGGCATTTGAATCACAGTAGGATGCATTAATCAGTATGAATAGGAATTCTTTTCTTTATAGTAGAGACTATTAGATACATGTTTTAAGAAATGGTGTGAATTAAGAAATTCAGGCTGGGGAAATCCCCTAAAACAGAACACATAAGAATTTGGATATAGCAATAGTCAGAATGTAATTCCTTTATCTCACAAAAAGTTATTACAATTTGTATTTTGTTCATTTCTTATAAGGGCAGAGCTAAGGGTTTCTGGAATGATTTGGTAAGTGAGAGGGAGCTTTACTTTGTGCAGACTTCCTGAGAGCTCACCTAGCTTCACTTCCCAGCTTTGCCCCAGCTGAACCTCAACCTCATCTGGCCAATTGGGAACGTGTCTCCTAGCAAAAAACATTAAATATTTTCTCAGTCAGAGTGTGAGACAGACAGGCTCTCTTGTCCAAAGCTGAAGAATCTCCTGAGAGACAAGGCTGGCTGAGGTTCAGGTGCCTGCCTAGAAGAATTCAGAGGACAGTCTTGATGGGCCTGTCCTCAAGCACAGATTTACCTTCTTGTAATAGGAGTGCTGTCAAAACCATCTAGCCCTAGAGCATTTCTGTAAGCGAGTAAATTGTTGTGTTCTGACATGCAAACATCAAAACTGCGGGCTTAGGTTTCTAATTGGCTCCAGACAGGGATCACAGTGAATCAGCAATTAAACACAAGCTGTCAGTGCAGTCCTGCAGGCTGGAAGCGTAATCCCCGTGTGTACAGACAGGAAATTGTCAGAAGAGGCTGGGAGATGGCTGCTGCTGTGAATAACAGGGATGAGGGGAAATCGCCCATCATCTGCTCTGCCAGTACATCTCGTCCTGGTGAGGCTGGCACGGAGCACACACTGCCTGTCAGCTTTCCAGGGGATGTTAGAGAAGGCAAGAGGCAAAATAATGAACTGAAGAAACTTCAGACCAGGTCCCTGGTTACTTTCACTTCACTCTAGGAGAGGCTCTAAGGAGTTCATACTAGAGGGTGATTCTAAGCAATAATTGGATTTTTCCCTTTAAAAAGTTAAGCATAAAAGGAAGATAAGGAATTAAACAATGGATATGTAAAAGATTTTTATTTTATTATGCAACAAAAAAGATAATTAACCACTGAAAAAATGGTGAAGAGTTGTTTTAATTTTTTTACCTTTATTAACTGCTAATTTAATAACAACTCTTCTTTGAATGTTATATTTCAGCCAAGCATGAACTACTTGGCTCATTTGGTGGATAAGTTGTTGAAACCAAATGGTCTGTGTGCAGGTTGTATTAAATGATCAAATGGTCACATCTGGCTTAAAGCTCTCAGTCCACTTAATGAGTGAATTACTTAGTTATACCAACAGTTGAATATTGGTTCTTTTGAGAAGAGCTGTTAATGTTTTGGATGGAAGGTGGCAACCTACCTTCTCATCTATATTTCAGCCCTCTTTAGGGTGACTTCATGTTGTATATTAACTTTAATACTGCTCCTTGTGCCATTGGTTGGACAATATTACCAAATTTATGTCAGATTCTAATTCCTTTTCTTATATTGATAAGTACACTTTCTTCTTGTTTGACTGTATGGATTTCCAATTTTTATGTTGATTGCAAAACAGTGCCCGTCAAGGCCACAATTTCTACACTATTTAACTACTTCAAGCTTATTAATTTTTCTTGCTTATTTTCAAGTGTCTAAAGTTCTGTATCTGAAACATCTGAGCCATTTGACTGAATATTGTGATGAAGAAAGATTTATTTATATTTTTATGCCCTCCCTTTCCCTTGGTGACAAAAAGCCTTCCCAGTCAAGCTACAGCACTCCCTGAGAAAAAATAATGTTCTGGAGACAGATTTGGTGTTGCAAGTCTGCATCTGTTCAGTGAGGATTTGGTAGTATTCACCCGTGACTGGGGCTGCAAGAATCAGGCTGTGCTTTCCTTGTCACTTTGTAGCAGCAGGCATAGCTCTGGTGTTGTCTCTAGGTGGAAAATAAGGGTTTCCCCCCCAAATCCCTCAGCTGCAGTCTGTGTAAAGGGAGGAGTGACAGCTGTTTGGGTGAAAAAGACATGAGGTAGGATGCAAGTGGGAGCTGGTGACTGCTGAGAAAGGAAAAGTGTATTGGGCAAAGGAGATCACCAAAGCACAGCCCTTCCCTTCCAGAAAAGCAGGATCCTGCAGTGAAAACACAGACATAGGAATTGCTGTTCACTTTTGACACAGCTTAGCTTTTTCATGTCTTAATACTAAATCCTGCTTCAATGTGACCTTTATAACACGTATCTATCAATGGCTGGAATTTCAATTAGCAGTAGAGAAGTGCTGCTTTAAAACAGCAAATCAGAACAAGACTGTGTTACAGTAAACATCAGTCACTGTCAGGGGTACCTGGAGTAGGTGCCTGTATTTTATTAGCCTTACAGAGAGGGGCTGGGGGCCCCTGGTCTGTCCAGCCTGGAGGAGACTGAGGGGAGACCTCACTGCAGGTCCAGCTTCCTCCTGAGGGGAAGAGCAGGGGCAGGCACTGAGCTCTGCTCTGTGGGGACAGTGACAGGACCCGAGGGAATGGCCTGAAGCTGTGTCAGGGCAGGTTTAGGTTGGATATTACGAGAAAAGAGTTTTTATCTACAGGGTGGTTGGGCACTGGCACTGGCCCCCCAGGGCAGTGGTCACAGCCACTCAACCTGACAGAGATCAAGAAATGTTTGGACAATGTTCTCAGGCACATTATGTGACTCTTGGGCTTGTGTTGTTCAGGGCCAGGAGCTGAACTCAGTGATCTTTTAGGGTCCCTTCCAATGCAGAATATTCCCTGATTCTGTGATTGCTGTGTAATGTCTGTTCTGCGTGGTTTGGTAGCACCACTGTGGGGGAGAGTGGTGGATTCTGCCAGTTCCCTGAAACAAGGTGTTTGTTACCTCTGACCCCAAGGTAGCAAGGGAAGAAAGGAAATGTAGGAAGAAATGGTGTCAGACAGGAGTAGACTTTATACATATTGAATTGGAGGAGGCTGGAGCTTTTTTTCATATTAAGTACTTTATTTCTTTATCAGAAAAGCCAATGGGCAATCTGAGGGGTGAGGGGTGTGTATTGCCTGGCTGTACATTACCTCTGGTTGGGAAAATTACTTGTACACCAGGAAATGAACTTTAAACATTGATCAACTAGCTGTGTCTACTGGCTCTTTTAAAAGAATAGTTGACATTATTCAGCAGCATGTACTGACAGAATAAGTTACTTATGAATAAATACCTCCTCTTATATTGGTTTGTCTTATAATTAGCTGTAAAGCAGTCAGGCAGTGTGACCAGGCCTAAGTCTTCTGTATTTATCTGGTTTACACTTAGTGCTAGATTTGACAGCTTTTGCTTCCAAGATACTCATTGTGAGCTGGTTTGTGGGAAGAAAACTTATCTCCTGGTTTTTCCAGCACTGCACAGCCACTTCAGCTTTCCCAGGTTGCCTTAAGTAGTAGCTTTGATGCTCTTTAAAGTATAATTTATGTGCTATGTTTGTTTGCTTCTATAGCTCCTACAATTCCATGTGCATTATCATATTTGTGCTATTTAGCATCAAGAACATTGTGTGGATGTGCTAACTGTGCTGAGCTCAGATCTGTGGTTTGTTGTTGTGGGGTCTGTGTGTGTCATTTGTTTGATCAAATTTATGAAGGTGCTGCTAACCCCATAGATATGGAGTGATGCAGTTTCTGATCCCTTCACTATTGCCATATCTTTCTCTGAAAGTAAGAGTGTATGTAAAATGGAATTTCTGTCTGACTTAGGAGTCTGAGGATGAGAAATATGGAGCATCAAATAAGGTAGCATTAAAACATCATGCTGAAATCCTCCTTCATTGTAAAAAGCATAAGGATGTGTGCTATATTTCAGTAGTCGCTTCCCCTTTTTATCCCGATTTTCTTAAATTATAAGGGGAAAAGGGTGTGACACCACTTTCCTCAATAATTTTTTACCTACATTTCATATGAATTGATGCAGGTTAGCAATTTGACTGTAAACATAATCTATCTACAAAGTTCCTCTGCATTATCTCTTTCTATTTCTGATAAAGTTGTAGTTGGGAAAAAAAGTTATTGTTGTAGTGGCTCCTCAGTCATTTATATAAGGCATTGCAACCAAATCCTAGTATTTGTATTACTCAAATTATCTTGTGCTTTTTTATACTTGATGACTCTGAACAGATTAAATGAACTTTAAGAATTTACTTTCAAAATGGAAGCAGATATAAAGTCACTGAACATGTGTGTACATGCAAACATTAATACTCTATAAAGTCAGCAGTTTATACTTGTAAATGTTAGATGCATGTTGAATATCCTTTTCATTACATTCTTTAGAATAAGAAATTGCTAGAATACAACCAAGATTACTTCCTGCCTTCAGATGTTCCATGGCTTTTTGGCAGGAGTTAGGAGGGTTAACCTCAATTGCCTGGCAAAAAATCCTGCTGTGGTAACTGTACTGTCTGTTTAAATTTTCTCCATAGGATTTTACCCAAGTTTCTCATATCTTTGTAAAATTACAACATTATTGGCCCAGAATAAAGTTCAGTCCCAGTGGGGTCTACGTTGTAGTGGTGGGCGAGAGATCTCTTTATCAGATTACTTTGAAGAATTTGTGATTGAGAAGGCTGTAGAAATATAAGCTGCTGCTACCAAAAATAAATCAGTAATTAGAACTGACAGGAGAGAGGCAAAGCCATGTGAAATTCAAAATTTAATTTGATACATGAATATTTTAAAACAAATTTGAACATGTGCTTACTTTGGATGGCATTAGCTCTGGGCAGCAATTTGTTGTTGTGGTAGAGGGAAAAAGGGTTTATAAGGAGCTGTCAAGACCATTTTTGCTAAAATATCCCTGCACTTTCCACTGTACACCACTGAAGAGTATGATATAGGTTACTTTATACAAAGCTGTATATTGAGGTTGACCCAATAATTTTCCTGGAACAAGAAATAGGAAAGTTTTATCTTACTTTTGCTTAAAAAGTGTATAACAACTTAACAGGGAATTTTGGTCCTTTGTGTTGGATATTTCAGGCTGACAAGGATGCAGGGGAAGAACTGAGATACCCCCCTGTAGCTCCAAAGGAGGCTTTGTGGGCTGCTGTTGGCGCGACAGCTTCCTAGTCCTTGCCCTAAATGCATCGACTGCTTCTGTGCCAGCCACACAGAATGCTGCTTATTCATCTGATTTACTGTGGTGTGTTTTGCTAACATTATCTGAAAATGTATTTAGCATGTGCCAAAACTCCACCGACTGCATTATAGCGTGTTTTGGGGTGGGGGAGTAATCAGGCACAAACTGAACTTACTTTTCTTTTTGCTTTAAATTCCATTATCTGTCCAAATTAGGTATTTTGTTTTTATTTTTAGCAGGAAGTTGTGAATGGCAGCTGTTTAGTGTTAGAACATCAGGGTATTTCAGGAATCTTGAAAGAAAGAAAATGAGCTGTTGAATCACAGATACTTTTGTTTGCCAACAGTAACTGTTAGCTAGAGGCAAAATTTTGTGTGGGGACAGGTAGGGAAGCAAAGCTGTTTTTTTAAATCTAGTAGTAAATCTAGTAGTGTTTTTTTTTTTTTTCTGGAATAAGTTTATAGAAACATAAATAGATGCATTTTGTATGTAACTGTAATCACGATGAGATTTTAAAATGATATGATTTCCATTATCTGTGCTCGATTTCATTAATGACATGGTTTTTGCCTACATGAGTAGGCAAAATCATGCCTTTCTAAAATGGAATTTTCATTTTTTGTTTGCTACTTGACAAAAAACTACTTTGTGGTGGATGCCCCATCTGTAGAAACACCCAAGGTCAGGTTGGGTGTGGCAACCTGATCTAGTTGGAGATGTCTTTTTTTGTTGCCTGGGGATTGGATTAGATGACTTTAAGGGTCTCTTGAACTTAAACTGTGCTGTGATTCTAGCAGTGATTCCTCATCTCTGTTGCAGATTGGTTAACCTGTATTCTGCTTCATCCTTTGCAATTATTCATAGTACTTAGAGAGATCTGGGTTTGGTATCAGATTGAGGTTCAAGATGGAAACAATGCTTTCCTGTCTTTAATACAGGTGATGCTTCTGCCTTCAGGTGGGACAGTTAATGCTTTTATGTCTCCATTCTTTTAGCCAAACCTACATCTTTCCATTCTGCTTCTCATTTGTACTTTACCACAAGAACTCAGGCTCAACTCAGGCTCAGTTTATACAAACTGCATCCAATCCTCTGTGTGTCCAACCTGCCAAGGTGTTAATTGCAGCTGATCATTTTGATGCACTGTAACACAAAGCACATTGTATCTCGAGTTATGAGTTGGGGTCACGTTATAGGTGTGCTCAATACAGCACTTCTGTTAAAACATTCAGATTGAGAAATACTTTCTGTGAGCTGCAGGTAGGTAAAGCTCACTGAGAAGAGTGAGATAGCCATGCTTAGAGTGAGAAGAGAAAGAACAAGTAGATAGCTTAGGCTCATTTATTATTGAAGTTCTTCAGTGACTTTGAAAAGAAGTGGTAGACTATACCAATTCTGTCATCTGTAGGAATGGTTATACAAGAAGTGTTAAAATACAAGGTACAGTGTAGGAGCTCCCAAAACTCTACTATACATTCAGGAATTGTATAGATTTATGTATTGCAGACATCTAGAAAAAGGAATTATTTTGTATCAGAAGAAAGAATTAGAAATTGAAATGTCCTAAAATCTAGAGGCAGTAGCTAATAGTGGCTTCAGAGCCAAAAAGTCTTGGCTTAGCCTTAACAGAGTGCTCGGGTGTCTGAAAAGCTGAAGTATTGTAGGGCTTGAAGAAATTTATCAAGAGAATGCAAATATGTTGGAAAAGCAGGTAAATGCCTCTATTTGGGATTTCAGGCAGACAGAACTCCCATATTACCCAAGTCTTGAGATTGGTGGTTGCTTAGCTTCAGGTGAAAGCTTCAGCAGTGGGGCTTACTCCTATTGTATCACTTACATGGGATTTTGTTTTGCATACCAGTGAGAGACATCCATACCCTGCATATCCCATGGAGGTAGTGTAGAAGGCCACAGCACAAAAAGTTGATTCCAAAGAGTTGACAAAAAGTTCTTATTCCACAAACATATGGAGTGATGTTGGGGCTCCTCTTGAGGTCTGTGGGAGCAGCCACAGGCAGACTGATGTGGAGAGCATCTGCCATGTGCTGCCTAAAGGGTGTTGACATCTGCACCAGATTTGCTGGGAGACTGGCCTGACTTGCAGACCGTGTAGTGAGGAAATCAAGATGTTGTAGGAATAATCCATCTTGGAAGAAGCTATCACTGTCTCCCATGGAATTGCTGTGTGTGCAGCTGCCCGTGATGTATTTCGCTGTGCAAGGGCTATCTGAGCCATCATTCACTTTTGTGCTGACACATCTGTATTTGGGAGTCTGCAATGTCTCAACTGACTTGGACTTAAAACGTCATAGAATTGTCCAGCCTGAAATGATTTGGGTTTTTTTCACTTGCTTGTCTTTGCCCTTTCTCTTCTCTGTTTTTAGTGGTAATTCTTGTAAGGACAAGGATATTACGCTTGAGCATAATTCAAATGACCATTTTGAGCACTGCATTGGTGCTGTGCCCTACTATTTTTAACCAATTTAAATTGCAGACAAGGTAGTGTAAAAAGAATGTGCAGTTGTGGTGCTTAGGTACATGGTTTAGTGGTGGACCCATCAGTGTTAGGTTATTGGTTGGACTCAATGATCTTAAAGGTCTTTTCCAACCTGAATAGTTTTGTGATTCTGTAACATTATTAAAATACTTCTTTCACTTTATCTGAGAAGCATTCTGGGTTAGACCTCTTGTCAAGTTAACAGTTTGGAACAGCTATAGAATAAATGAAAACCCAAAAGAATATAAACATGCAAACATATAATGAAAAAAAAAGTCCAAATGTTTGAATCCAGCAAAAGAGATGGCAACATCCACAGTGGCTTTATCCTTTGAAAATAATTTGCTTGTTAGGAAGAACAATTTTTAGTCTTCAAGAAGATAGTAAAATCCCAATTCTGATTCCAAAGAAAGCAAATGCAAGGGTTCAGACACTGCTGCTTATGCTTGGAAGTAGGCTTGACTTTATATAGCTGGCTTTAATGAATTTCTCTCAGCAGACACCCTACCATAATGGTTTAAGAGCTAAGCAGAAATGTCACCTATGCTGCTGCAGTCTTTCATTTGTCATGGAAATCAACAGTTAGTGTAATGCAAGATAAGTAACTATTTCAGAAATAGTTTACATGCTGTGTAAATACTGTTTACAAAACATTTTTCCTGAAGGCTAACTATATCATGAGGTGTTGGCACAGTTGCCTTAGTCCCCTGGTACAGGAGAGGGTGTGTTTTGACCTGTCTTTCCATGAGCAGATTAACAATGGTGCTTCGCTTCTGGTGAAAATCGGCATTTTCTTTGCTAAAACCTTGCTGATGAAAAAAAAAAACCAAAAAACAAAACAACTTGTTCACTGTTCACATTCTTATTAAAAATATGGAGAGTGAAACAATCCTGGGTATCAAGGCAGAACTATCTCCTGAAGCTGTCATAATTTCAGTTCCTTTTGTACCAGAAGCCAAAGTAAAGGTATCTGTGAACACCTTGATTAATAATTTCTCAATTTTTATTACAAAATGAATTAAGCCCCTTTTTTGCATTACTTCTTTTCAGTATTTTTTCAGTTCAAAGTGCTAATTAGCATTACTTCCACCCCCATGTCACTAGAATATGATTGGCATTCCTGGAGGTAAACATTTCATAGCCTTTTAAAATCCAAAAGTTGTTGTTAAATGTAGAAAGAAGTTTCTCCTAGAGGGAATAATAGCTTGTAGGAATGTCAGTTTGGGAAGAGAAGGCTACTACACAACAGAAGTGACTTCTCATAACAAAAATGCATTTACAGAGACCAACTAAAAGTTTCGGCTTTCCCAAATAACATGGTAGTAATTTACTGTCAAACAGATTTATTTGTAGGGAAAATGTGTTGAAAATCATGGCCACTGATTTTTAATTTTTAAATTAATAAAACCAGACCATCTACTAAATAAGGGCTTTTAAATCTTTGACATTATCTGGGGATTTTCATTTTCCATGAAAATCCCCAGATAAATCAACACTAAGCACTCGACACCTTACTTCAGGTAAGGCATCAAGACTTCTACTTATAAATCAAATACTTTCTCTCCTGAAATTAATATGAATATTGAAAATCAAAGGAAATTGTATTTCCAAGCTATAATGGATATTGTTGGAAACTCCAGATGGAGTTAAAATTGTGATCTTATTTCTCATATGTTTTTGCAGCAGCATGAGTAAATTTTTGTGGAACCATACTGCTGGGAAGTCTAGTAGAGTGTCTTGGTCCATACCTGACCCTGTGAAATAAAACTGAGTGTTTAAAAATGCTTATTCATCATGTTAAAGCTTTTAAAATTTGGCCTTTCCAACTAACAAGTCCATAATTCTATAGGACCTTCAATATGCCTAATTGCAAGACAGGTCAGTATAGGTACTATAGACAATCAATTATTTAGGACACCTTAGCACTGCTTATGCTTCTAATGAGTTTCCTCAGGTGGACTCCTGTAGCCTTGAAAAACTATATTGACCATAAGTAGGCTTCTGCAATTTGTTTTAACTATACCTTAAGAGAAATACATTTTCTTGGGGTTTTGGGTTAGTTTTTAGCCTTTGTTCTTCACCATCAATTTAAAACAAATTAACCATATTTTGAAAAATAAAAACTATTTTTCTTTGAAGGTACCTAGTTAAAAGTGAAAGCTATAATTAACTCTGTACTTTCTCTTTCCAGCTTGCCGGTGGCTTTTCACATTTGAATCTTTCAGTGCATGATACTTGTTTAAATTGCATTGTTGGTTTTATAGATGGTCTTCAAAATTTTTAGAGGTCTTATTTGAAGTCACTGATAGAGCAATAAAAGTATAAATTTATGCCACATATTATGGAATAAGGCCATAACTTTTGCTCACTGTTGAACTTTCTTGGTGTGTTATTACAGGCATAGTGAGAACAGGCAAGTGAGTTGAGTTGATAAAATGGAGCTGTTCAAATGGCACTTCCCAAATCTGCCATTGTCCTGGCAATGCTTATTCTGGTTTCCTTGCTGATAACAGTTTATCCATCTCCTGTACATCTTCTCACTTTGCAAATTGTTGCTTTCACATAAGGTTTGGAAACTGTGGTATGGCTGTTTTTTTTTTTTTTT
>VXBR01000871.1:878002-940018 GCA_013400215.1 Cisticola juncidis
TTTTTTTTTTTTTGTTGGGGTTGGTTTGGGGTTTGTTTTTTTGTTAAATGTTTGCCAAATTTAATTTTTAGCTGCTATATAAGATAGAAACTACACAGTCCCTTTTGAAGTATTTTCATATTGAACAGAAAAATTTAAACTTATTTGGGCAAGAGACCAAGCGCCAGGATTTATGTGGGAATGTCACAAGTGACAAGCCCTCCCTTATGAATCACTTCAAAAGAAAAGTACCACCTGTCTGACATTATTCCAGGCTTAATTACCCTGTATCACTTCTGACAACTGCAGAAAAAACAGACTGATGTTCATGACTTCTAATCTGAAGAGATATTTCCATCTTGATGTTGTTTTAATCAAATAACACAAGGTCTCAGTATTGCCAAGCCACAGCTGCCAGTCAAGAGGATTGCATTCTGCATGACAGCTCCAGATTCTTTTCATCAGTGTTTTGTTGCTTTCACTCCCATTAATGAGTGTTACAATATTAGTCTTTTATATTATCTCTTCAAGAGAAATTAGTGTAACCTTTCAATAAGCATACATGTGAACCACCACAGGGTTTTGTTCCTTGTACACATGCAAACTAAATGACAAACAACTCCTTTTCTTCCAAAACCTTCTGAATCTTCTGCATCTGTAGGAGTTATAAGGAATAAGTGAATTACCTGGAAAGGAGCCCTAACTGCTTGATATTTTACTTAATTTTTGAACAGAATTATTTCTGTTCATGATTATAACTTTTTTTTCTCAATAGACCATTTACTGCTATTTAAAATTCTTTTTTTACAGACTTGAAAAATATCTCTTACCCTGGAATATTGAATATAAAGGTATAAATGTTCTGTGGTGAACTGAATAATTAATTGCGTCTAACTATATTTGAGATGATTGGAAAGGAGTGTATGCATCTCTATGGCAACTTTATCTTCTGTAAAGTCTCTCCTTAATGTGAAAATTCAAAAAAATGTATACTTGAATAGTTGAGGTTAAATTAGGAAGATCCGACAAATGTAGTGTCTATTATGTATTGTGAGACATCTGGTATTTCTTGTAGAAATGAGCATGAAATTATCTCAAACTTGTGGTGTCAACAATGAGGAAATGCTACATTTGATGATGCTCATGCAACTGTGCATTTTTCCCCATTGCTGCTGTGCCTTTCTGTGTGGCTCTTAAGTGCCCAGTGACATCCTGGTTCTCATTCCCATGCAATCTCAGTGTTTCACAAGCACTGGGCAGCCTGTTTTTCATGCTGCCTACAAGGCATTAACATCTCCATCTGACAAATAAGAAACCACAGCCCAGAACTACCCAAGTTAGAATTACATGTTAAATTTACGATCCATCTGAAAGGCAGCTGTAATCAGTTTTTCAGACCAATTACTGCTGTGACTTGGAATGTTTTTAGGGCATAATTTTGTGGTAGATGTGGTGTGGGTATGTGTCTTTGTGTGTTATCATTAGTGCATGTAATCTTTGCCAATGGGGTTAAATTCATAGAAATTTGGCATTCTCTCAATAGACTAATGGGCTCGAGATAGCCTTGAGGGTGATTTTTTTTTTTTTTGCAGACATTTGACAATGCAGGAAACAGTGGAGTTTGGGGCATAAGGAGATCTGTGCCTGACCTTGCTTCTCTCTCTGATTTGCTTTGCTTCTCCATTCCCTCCAGCCCCTCCTGGTGGTCTGCCTTCATGTCCAAAAGCTCACCAGTCTGGATTCTGCTCCTCAGGTTCTTGCTCTAGGACATCTAGTTTCCCCTCCATGGATATTCATCAAATATAAATCCAATTAATTTTCGTGAAAACTTGTATGGTTTTCTGGAAAGGGTTGATTTTTTTGTTGTTTTTTGGTTTTCTTTTTGTGGAGGAGAGTGGTGTGGACTCTATGATGAGCCATTCTTCATTTTCTTCACTAGTTTTCATGTTATTTTTGTTTTTCACTCACCTTCCAGTACCATTCTTACTTGTTCCACACTTACAGAATGAAGTGCTGGATAAGGGATGTAGCACAAGGACAGGGGCTTCACTTTTTGTGCTTACTGCAATAGAAGTCAGTAAAAGTTAAGAAAAAGGGAAAAGTTCTTTTCTGACCTCTCCCTGGTGCTCTGTCACATGCATAGTGCTGAAATAAAGTTGCCAGGTTCTTCTAATGACTACAACTTCTCCCATTACAGATATTTTCTTTCTCTCACTCCTCTCACAGGGGCTAGAATGGATATGTTCCAAACCAGGAATACTGAATTTGCCTGCAAATCCAAGGACACATTGAGATACCTCCCAGGAAAATAACTATACAATTAATATTTCTGATAGGAAAAAATCTTTTCTCTAGCCTAACTCTCACAGCTATTCTTAACTATGATTTTTAATAGTAGAAATAAAAACACAATTGTAGGAATTTTAGCCTGACTGGACTGTGTTTGATAAAAGGGTAGAATGGAAGCCTCATGACAGTGTCACTGACTTCTAAAAAGGTCTTATATAATCAACCTTGTTCAAATCAGTCATAATTTGGATGCCTTTATAGCTTTACAAAGGAGAATCTTAATCTCCTTCATAATGACTAATAAATCAAGACTAAAACCATTGGCTTTGGGTTGGATACAGCAGCTGAAATACAGAAATTAAATGGCTTAACTTGTACTCTATTGTGGCAGAAAGAATTCAGATGTTATGACCTCTTTTTTCAGTTTTTATCATATAATAATATTCCATTACAGTTATTCTTAGTTTCACACCAGTTGGGAGGATTTTTGTGGAATATCCTTTAGGCTGCCTTTGGGTGCAAATTATGATATCTATAGTTTTGATCTTTTTAGTCTTTTGCATCACTCTTTATCACCCCATTGTCATTTCCAGAACGAGAAGTGAATTATCATGCAGGATCTTGAAGAGCAAAAAGATATTTGAACTGCAGACAGACATCTGTGATATCTCATGCAGTGAGACAGGTAGATAGTGTGTGTATCTTTTGTAGTCAAGCTTGTTGATAGATGTTGAAACATGAGTTGTAAACAGCTGCTCTATGTGAAATATTCTAAGCACTTTCAGCCTTATCTTTCCTTGTATTTCATGTACACTTTGACAAAAAGTACTTGTGTGTGGTGAACCTATTTTATTATTTATACAAGAAATACACCTAGGAGTTAGTAAGGCATCATGCTGGTGTCATTATCCTCTGCTTTCCAGTGTTGTGTGACTTTGCTGTGCATCCCTTCCTGTTCTTCAGTCTGCTGTTTTCAAGAAAACAACTTTGTTCCGTCTGGTTTTATAGTTAGTGTTACTTTATCCTGAGTAAAATTTACTGGAAATAAAAGTTCATTAAATCAATAGCCTACAGAAATACTCTATTTATGTTGGGTTTTATCTTTATTTCTTTCTAAATGTGTCTATTAGCGTGCAAAGAATAAGAATTTTGAGAGAGAGTACTTAGGCTGGGCATATTCTGGATAACCAGAGGGAAGAGATGCTGGAACTGCTACTTCTGATTTTCTGTATAAACTGCAAAAGCTTGGATTTCAGGCATCTTTCCATAAATGGCAGAATGATCATTCCTATTTCCCTGACTTCTGTGACCAGTCCTGGGAACGTCTTCCTGTGGGTTATCCAGCGTGCTGAAGTGGCTGCTCAGCTATTCCTTATTTTTCAGAACACATTACAGTAACTGTTCTTCAAATTAACTCTTACTGAGGTCCTCCTCCCAACAGCAGGTGTGGAGCTGTAATTGGCCATTAGGATGTCGTGTTTTGGTTGGATACTCTGGGTGGATAACAAAGCTAATTTCTACTGCTACAAGTTCTCTTGTATTACAGGGGAGAACTCCAAACCAGGTCAGGCTGGTCACAGAGGCAGTGCCTTATTTTCAGCAGTGAAACCAATTAACTTTCTCAACTTCAGAGCTCATATTTCAGTGTGAAATTCTCAATTGTGTATTGGCACTGGAAACTTGAGCAACTCATAAATAAATTAATTTTGCCCTGACAATTAAAAAAAAAGGCAAGCCAAGAACTCTAGACCTCTTTTTCTTTTTTTAGTAATTTGGAAAAAAAGACAAACCAATCTACTTTTTTTTTTCCCCATTATAAGTAATTTGGCATTGTCCTTGAAATCTGAAATGCAGCTTTTAAATTTATTTGTATTTTTATTTACTTATATAGAAATATGTGACTTTACACACATGAATGCTTTTATTATGACTTCTTATCTAAGGTTTTACTCTCTTGGAAAAGTTGGATTTTATAGGCCTTTAACGTAGCTTTTGGAGGTTCTTCCCCTTTCCAATAGAAATAAAGTAGATTGAATTGTATTCCACCAGTTGTATAAAATTGTATTAATTTTATGTTATTTTAATTTTTTAGTAATAACTTTGGAAAAGTTCAAATATATTGTTGATATTTAACCATCAGTGGAATTTTTTTCCATGATATAAGCTGATGAGAAGCTGTAGAACCACCTTTTTTCATAGAAAAATTCTAAATTCAACTAATTACATTGAATATCAGAACTAATTAGGCCTGGCAAAGGAAGCACTTTGGGAATGGTATAAAAAAAGAGACCATAATTATTTAGCATACTCTGACAGAGCCCTGCAAAAGAAAGCCCAGTACCAGAGAGAGGATGCTCTGGTACTACACATGCTAAACATGCATAATTTTAGCATGTATAGGCATGAATTGGTGGAAAAAAGGATTACAGACAGCAAGAGCAATCTGGTTTTCAATGCCTTTTTTCCTCTCCTTTTAAATATTTTCCATTTCTTGACTTGTGAGATATGATCATTCTAAATTTTAGTGTAATGAGCAACAGAGGACATGTGTGAAATCTTCCTGCCTGATTACTCTTCATTTTCAGGGCTTCCTTTTGTGTTTCTCCATTGGGAGATAAAACAAGGTGGGCAATTGTGATATGGCAAATTACAGATTTATGAATGATGTTAAATAGTGTGTGGAAACGTAGCTCCCCCTAATCTTGGTTAGTCCCAAGCCATGGCTTTTGAAAAATCATGGTTTAAGAAAGAATTGATGAGAACATACAAAAACGTCCTAGCAGAAGTATGGATAGTGTCTGTGGGCTTATGAGCCAAACACGTTTTATTAGGAAGCAGTTCTTCAAAAACTGGCTTTGCTTTGAGGACTAAGCTGACTTGGGTTCTTCTTTGGGGTGTGGAGTGAGGTGCCTGTGCCATTGGTCCTAGTGGGCTGATCTGGAGGTTCTCATGTCCTGGCTGAGCTCCAGCTTTCCCTTTGGCCCTGCAGTGTCCTCCTGTACAGGAGCACCATTGATGTGGAGTGAACAGAGAGCATCAGTGGCTCCTGTAATGATCAGCAGATCTGAGTGTCTTACATGTGTTTGTTATTGGTTTGAAAGTAAAACCAGTGAGACTCCAAGTCAGAAATACAATTTAATACAGAGAGAACAAACAAAAAGAAAGATAAAAATAAAATAAAAATAAAATAAAAATAAAATAAGACAAATGAAATAGTACAAAGGACCACTGACAGAGTCAGAATGCAAACCTGACACCCTGTTGGTCAGGGTGTTGGAAGCAGCCTGAAGTGAGTCCTCCCACAGTGACAGATGGGGCTCCATTGCAGTAGAGATGATTCTCAAGAAAGGGTCCAGTCATCCTCTGGGAATCCAGTGCAAACAGGCTCCCTTGGTCAAGAAAGGGTCCAGTCATCCTCTGGGAATCCAGTGGGAACAGCTCCCTTGGTGTTTGGGATTGCTGTTTTATCCCATGGAAAGGCTTTGGCTCCTCCCACTGGGTGGAGCATCTCCCAATGGGATGAGGTGATGTTATCAGTGCTGTGAGAGCCTTCAATGGCCCATTCACAGGGGATGTCCCTGGGAGGAGGATGGGTGGAGGAAGAGATAAGGAGGCCCTGCCTTATCTGGTGTTATCAGGTGTCCCATTAATAGAGGGCATCTGCCCTCTTTCCACCCCCAGAGTTACAAGAGATAAGGAACAATATCTCCCAACTGACTTCAACAGATGAAAATAGAACACACATTTTTGGTTACATTTCTCAACCCAGGACAGCATAGTACAAGCAACACTACAATAAATCCAGGGTTTTTTTTTGCTGTTGAGCCTTTTTTTCCCCTGTGTCTGGATTCCTGCCGGCACCCGGAACTTGAGACTGGCTGAGAGCTCTCAGAATAGCTCTCCCTATGTATTTGCTTAGGAACCCCTAAAGTCCATACAATAAAATATTTTTACTGTAATTTTGAAACACTTACAAGAAATACAAGTCATCTGGAGACTTGGTCTAACAAGCTGTCTGAATTACAATCATTAAGTGGGAAAAAAAATAGGAATTTAAATCTTCCTGGAAATATGTCCAAAAAAATATGATTTTCAAAGAGATACCAGTGATATCAAAAACTTTATTTTATATTTATTTCTAGTTTTAATACTCTAAATTATTCATTCAGTTTTAATTGCAGGTTTCTATTTGAAAAGTTATCTAAACCCTGACATTCTATCAAATAAACTGACTCATAAGTATTGATTGAAATTGTATGAGGAAAGTTTAACCCTAATTCTTACCTTTTTTATGCTAATAACAATCTCAGTTATGAAAAGGGACTGAATAGACATAGAAATTTAACTAACTTCAAATTCTTGAAGCTGAAAGATATCACTCTATGAGGCATAATAGATGCTAATGGGAAATAAAATTTTGCTCAATAAATTAGAAGTTTCCAGAGATGCTCTGACCAAAATTTTATTCTAAATATTTTCTTTTCAGTGTTTATATTCTATGTGAACTTAGATTGCTTTGGTAAAATGGTTTAATTTTGTATATTTTATTTAGTAGAATTGTTTCTTCTCATGCAAAAGCTTCTTTAATAAAGTAGCACACTTTAGTCAAAGAAACCCCTCAAGCACTACTTTTCATTATATATATGAATGTGTATTAGCTAGCCTGTTTTAAATATTGCTGAAAGCCTGCAGTCCTAACAGCACAGATGGCTGAGTAACTTCATAATTCTCAGTCTTTTTTTTTTTTTAATGTCATTTTGTTTATTGATGATGCATTATGTAAGTGATGCTGGTGGATTATATCTACACATTCTCTGTTGTAAATCAGTGTAGCAAATTAATCACCATAATAGTTCTTAATTTTTGAAGGTATCTTATGACAAGTTCAAACATAGGAAGCCAAATTCTGTTGTCTTTCTGTACAGGTATTAAATTTCTTTGCTTAGGTTCACTGATGTGGTTTCAGATATGTTGAAAACAAAGTCACTCAAAATAAGGCCACAGTGAAGTCTGTATCCACTTCAAAAAAGAGGTTTATATAGGCTGAAGATATGGGATTGCTTTATTTTTAGGAAAAGTTGCTATTTAGTAAGTAATTAGTTAAAAGGTTACTATTTTTGGCCCTGTTAAATTATATACATCTGCTTAAAATGCTTTACTTAGCTTTTGGAAGCCTTTGTTTATGAACAGACTACAAAATTTTTCAACACAGTCATCATCCACAATTACTGAAATTTCAGTGAATAATTATTAACACATTGAGGATTTACAAATATTTGTAGTTCTCAATTCGTATTTTGAAATTACGAGCACTAATTCCTCATCTCAAAGTAAATTTTGAATTATCCAGCATTAATATGTATTTCCAATTATGTTTTCAGGGCTATATTTTAAGCTGTAGAATTCAGTTGGAGCTTTGCACACACAGAATAAACAAAACTGAGGGGTTTACCTTACTCTCCATTGGGAGCATTTGCAATGGTAAAGCTTGAGTGCCTAAATACCAACAGTACAAATATTTCATCAAATTGGAGTTTTGAAATGGAATGAATAGTGGCAGGCCTTGTTTTCATGTGACTGATACCTTAGCAATTAGCATTCAACTCTTGATTGATACGTTATCTGGTGCCATTTCAGAGGAGTATTAGGCCACTTACAGATCTTGGGCAATTTCCTATTTCTTGATTGATTATGAAAGGTCCTGGCCTATTGTTCTTTTCCACTGATGTTGCAAGCAAAACAAACTGCTATGAACCAAAGACAAATTTACTCCTGGCTGCTTAGGGAATGGTATCTTCCTTCCAGCCACCTCAAGGGAAAAAAGAAATCCTTGGAAAGCAAAGCAAGAGCTGAGTCACAGCTTTTGTCCCCCTGCTCCCTTGGCTTTCATCTTGGCTGTGCTGCAGGAAAAGCCTCCTGTGAACAGAGTTTTGTCTCACCAGCACCCTTAATGTGTGCAGGGATGAACTTGACTGAGCTGGACTGAAGTGAAGTCTGGCACACACAGCTTAGAGAGGGTCTAGTTGGTGATAAGGATGTGGCAAACTGGGTTAGACCACGAGCTCTGCTTTCTGTCTGTCCTGAAACACACATACACATATATGCACCAAAGAAAAACCAACCAAAAAAACCCAAACAAACAAAAAACCAAACAAGAACAACAAAAAAAAATTGCTCTTTGTACATCTCATTGGTGAGTAAACCAGCACATTTTAAGTAGGTGAAATTTTGATACCATTTCTTCATGTAGAATTTGAGAAAAGGGCCTTTGACAGTAGTAATAAGTAATTTTTTGTTTCGTAATAGGTAATACATGTGCACATATGCTTAACATAGAAGGTATTTCTGTTCTGTTGGGAAGTGACTCTTGAGTCTTATCAGTCTGCACTTCTTGCAGAAAAAACATGAGTGCTAATACCTCATTTGAAAATCTTGTCCTGTTTTATGTGTTTATTAGTATGTTTATTAGTACACATGTGTTTATTAGGGAGACTAGTACAGTGATAGTGGAAGTTTGGTTGTGTCTGTTTTAATGGGATCAAGAAATAATAATTGTTACCTGTTTTAACTCTTAGTATATGAAGTATATCATACTTAAGTTTGTTGCTTCTCTGCTAGTGAGGAAGGGAAATATTACAGAAAAATGAAATATTTAAAATAAATCCAAAAATGCTTTGTGATGTCAAGAAGTGTCACTACTGCTCAATTTTCATTTTAAATTTTGTAACAACACAAAGCACTTATTTAACTTCATTCTGTCTGTATTAAATAACTAATAAAATAGACTGGGAAATTTCATTGTATTAATTAAATGTAACAATGGTACTCTAGCCAGATGAGAGATAACATTTGAATCAATATATGGTTTTCTTAGTTGTTATAAAAGAACAAATTGTATTTTCAGCAATTCTCCTTGATAGCAATTCTATAGATGGATTTGCCCTTTGACTCAGGGTATTTCCATCCATTTAATTATTGAGCAACCACAGCCTTACACAGCCTTTTTAACAACTCTATTAATAGCTCTTCGTGTAAATTAAGAATAAAATGTCCTTTCCTTCCCTATTATGGTAAGTTATAAAAACAACAACAACAAAAAAATAGCAGCATAAAGGAGCCACAAATAAAATCCAATTTAATTTATGTACGTGTCTCCCATCAATGCAAAAGTATTTTTCACTTCTTCACATGGAAATAAGTGGCTGTGATGAAGCTCTAGGGCTGATAGCCAGGCTGCTCCCTGCTCCATCTGCAGTAGTAACAGAGAAGAACCTAATCACTAATGTTAATTTTGGAGGAGGAGCATCATACCTAATCTAGAGTCTAGGCCTTCCCCAAGCATTTCAGTTAGCTCAGCTTGCATGTAAAAGCATTCTGAAGAGTGCTTAGCATATTTGTGTCCATATTATCTTTATTTAATGGCTTGCTTGTAAATCTCTGTGCCATCATTGGTGCAGTTGTGGAGCACTCTGTATCCTGTTGGCATCTTTCCTGGGTGGGTGTAGGTTTATGGGGGTAGGGCAGCACAGAGGTCAGCATTCCAGCCCACCTTGTAGAGGAAAAATGGGGTGGACTTGTTTTGGGTGCTTGAGTACTTGCTGTGGTGCAGAATATGTCTGGAACAACCTTTGGCTCATCAGACTTCTTGTACCTGTGTGTTTGCAGACACACAGAAGTGGCAGAGGTGGCAGTGCTCACCTGGCTTCTCACAGGAAGAGTAGATTTTTAATAAGGTGCAAAATACAGAGCAGGGGCATTGTCTGGAATGTTAAAGGTGGTGGAGGGTGAATACCTAAATTCTTTTTCAAATAATTTCTACTGTAATTACATTTGTGAAGTAACCCAAAAATTCTGATTGGTTGGACCTGTTACTTTAAATATTTGTTGGGAGATGACTGTTTCATTACAGGTCTCCTGTATCTTGTGTATACATCTTATAGAGAAGTGTAGAGGCAATACTTCACCTCGGTGGTCGAGGAGATTAGTTTGCCAAAAAATAGTCAGGGATAGGAAGAACACACACAATCTCCATGGTCTTTGTTACATATAGCAGCTCTCAGAAATGTAGTTAATGCATTTTAATCACCAGGCCTAATTGCAGTTTGTAAAGTGAAGATGACAGCTAGTAATAGCATTGAAAAGAAAAACACAGCTGCACTCAAGTACACACTATAGAGGTTAAAAAGAGCTGCTTACACATATAGGTTAAAGTTTATGTTCCTGGAATAAATAATGAATTAAGGATTTAATGCTCACTTTAGTACCATTAGAACTGAAAATGATCTCCAGGAATACTTAGAAGTGCGGTGAACACTTGCTTGAACAGTTTAATAAATTCCATCAAACGTCACTGGATGTGTGTGCCATCTTTCAGAATTGTATGGAAAGCTGTGCTAATGTAGCAGTGCTGTAGAGATGTGGCTGCTTGAACATTTGCACAAGTGAACATCACGTGGGTGAATATTTTGTTTCTATCACAGCCAAGCAGTTGAAGACTCTGATTTATCTGGAGGTCACAACTCCCTACAGAAACCTCAGTACTTTAACCATGTATTCCCTTGGGTGTATATTGTATGCCTGTGTGCTTGAACTGGTGCTTTGGATAGTCTTAAAATACATTTCACTTCAATAAAAATACTGCAAAATTTGAATATAGAGTAATTTGAAAAGTACTTAATGATGATTTTTTTATTGTTTGCAACTTCCTTCTGAACCACCCCATTGATGTCTTTGTTTTTATAGTAATCTGAATGTGCGTAGAAATTCTACCAAGCAGATTTCTAGCTAAATTTCAGTGTTCTAGGATAAATGTTAATTCATCTTTTTATAACTGTATAATGTAAGTGAACAGAATTTCAATACCTTAAATGCAGTATTAATTAATTCTCTAAAGCAGCATTTAATATTAAATTAATTAATTCTGTAAAGTAATATCTAATCTCAACTTGTAAACTTGTAGAATGTGTATGTTTCTGACAAGGCCTGTAGGAAAAATCAAAGGCAACTTTTGAGGGTTTTAATCTGCTACTTTTACTGCAATCATAGTAACTGTGTGTTCCTTAGAATAGAAACATTTTCAAAGATGTGAAGTTCTATGGAAAATATAAATTAAAAGAAATAAAAGCTTGGGAAAGCTATTACGCTTTACAGTCAAAGAAAGGACTATAATTCCATAATTTACTTATTTCTTAGTGTTGGTATTATGCTTGTTGCACTCATTTCAATCTACATTGCTTAGACTGCCAAGACTGTAATCCTTGCTAATGAGAATAATCCAGTAACATGCATCATTTCAAGCAATGACACTGATTTTTCACCTCCTTCCATCCAGGATGGAGACTTGTCCTCCCAGTGTCTATGAAATAGGAAAGTACTTTCTTTTTCTTCTCATATTTTTTTCTGTGTGTGCAGTATTATTTTATTTATATTTTTCAAAGTTGAAATACAAAGTAGGTTCCTCTGTGTTCTAGCAGAGTCTTGAACTACAAGGACTGCTGTGGGGAATCTCTTGACAGTGCAGTACATTGAAAAGTAGGTGTACATCTGTTCCATTTGAAAATAAAAACCAGCGGACCCTTAAATGCTCGCCTTAAATTGAGTACACTTAAATAAATCAGCAACCAAAAGGAAGCGTACTTAACTGTTTCTGAGACTATAACTTTTTTCAGTCCTTTAAATATATAAGTCCTGATGATGACCTAATTGGTTTACTAAATGTTACATATTTTGTGTGGGATTTATGTTGTACAATCCAAAGATGACAGCAAAAAATATTCAAAAAATAAAGCAAAGAGCATGCATTTCTCTGACTAGAATCCATATAATATAATTGCAGCTCTCTTACAGTGTGAATGCACTTTTATAGTAACATCCTCCTATTTCCATTTACTAATATAATTTTTTTTACTGTGTAAATACTTGCTTCTTCTTGAAAATAACTTAAGCCTCATTATAGTCAGTTTTAAAATTTTGTCTTCATATTGCTTCTTTGTCATGCATCTTTCTTTATCTCAATGAGTAGGTGTTTCAATATATTTACTGTTAGCACTGAAAATTGTTTTCTCATGAGCACACCTAACTTCATGGTGAAATAGGAATGTTAATTAAATTCTCTCTCTGTTTAAGTTTGTAGTCAGGCAAACTTTACTAAGTCCAAAATGTCAGCATCCAATCAGTCTGTGTTCTAGGTAGTTTCTTACCATATGTAAAACCTAGCAGGGAGAAAATATCTGCATTATATTCTATTAAATACTATCTGCCTGCCTGATTATATGAAAAAACAGAGTTTGGAAGCTGTCTCAAGCTTTCTGCATGTCTTTGAGTATCACATTTGACTGCAGTTGGAACAGAAATAATTTTAAAAAGAATGATTTTTTTTTTAATGCATAGTGATCTTCTTAGCTGTTAAACAATTTAATATGGAGAATTGTGTATTACCAAAGTTATTTTCTATTCAAGACCTAATTTTCAATAGAGGAAACATGTCAAAGACCTGAAATTCATTCAATTTCCTTATTACTGGGAAAGTAAAATAGAAGCATGCAAAATTTTAAGATGTCCATTTACATTGCTTGAAATGTCACAGTCATGCCAATTTGACCTTTGTAAGTTGTTTTGAATTAATTGTAAATCATTTCCATGTTACTTTTATTAATGTAGCTGCCTGCTGAATGATTTTCAAGTTCTTTCATTGTAAGAATGGCAGTATTTATTTCCAAAAGTGGTGTTTGGTTGCAAACCCTCTGGGTCCTGCTGTGATGTTAGGTGGAGCCTGAATGTCACAGAATCATTGTTTCTGACAGCTAATCAGATATCCAAATGATTTAACCTCTGTCTGTCATTGTCATCAAGCTGATGATGTTGATGAAGAATGCCTGACAATTAGCGATGTAGAAATACCAAAATAACAAAGACACTATTTATGTGGTTGCTAAGTTAGTTGTTAGGTGTTGCAGTTAAAGGAGTGGCCAACTCATTCCTCACTTCTCAAAATTCCCAGAAATAACTTTTCTCTTGGTTCTTGTGTTGGCCAAAGAACATTTGCTTTGTGAGCTGAGTAAAAGGAGCAGGATATTGTAGTCACTCTGGTTGGCTTGATCCCCATACTCACTGAATTAGCCCAAAGATCCATTGCACAGTAGATGGAAGATGCCAGCATGAGATTCACTCAGTATTCTGAGTGAAGGGGCCCACAAGGATCACAGAGCTACTGAGGAAATGCTCCACAGAAGCTGAACTCACAATGTGTTAGGTGTTATTAGCAACGTGCTCTGACCAACTGAGCTCATCTCAGCATCTGCATATCAGTAATTAATAGTTAGTGGAGCTAAACACTGCCTCGGGATACTTGTGCTCAGATCCATCTGAATACCTCCCCACCATTAATCTTTATAAATCCCTTTTATCCTTTTACACATTAGTCCCAAGGATTTTATATGCTCAGGAATTCTACAGTGTAACTGTGAACCATAGAGTGAGCGTCTAACCAGATTCAAATATCAGAGTGGGAAAACAAAAATGAAGCTAAAGCCTGCACAAAGGAGATGTATTATTAATAAATTAAGGGAGGGATATGAAGAAAATAGGAATTATCCCTGATTTAAGCTTGGAAAGAGGGTGTATGTTCTCTACAGTGTTCACACTGAAATGTTTTGTACAGTGCTATCTGAACTTCCTGAGCATTCATGGGTGTAACGTTTTTTTGATTCATTCTTAACCATCAGGCTCTAATTTCAGTGAATTTCCCTTGGTTCATGTACAGGTTTTTAGTAGCTGTCAAAGCCAAGTGTTATAGTTTCAGTTTTGTTGGCTGACATTTTATCAGTAGTCTTTTTAGCTGAATCCTCATTTCTTCTCTATCCTCTCCCAATAAGTTATCCATGCATTTTAACATTCATTTTAACATATTTTTCCTTCCCTTCTTCTGCAGGCTTATGAGTTTTCTATGCTGAATATTTTCAGTCAATCTTTTGTACCTCCTCCAAGATAAAAGGCCAAACTGAAATTCCAATATCCATTCACTCTGTTTCTCTATTAGGATGAATGTGATCAAAATATCTATGCAGATTGATTAAGGTGCCTCTAAAAAGCATTAGGCTACAAAGAAAATGACTCTTCTTTACTGTTGCAGAAACATTGGAATAGAATGACAATATGTTTCTTCAGTGTAGTTTATGATCTTGTGAAATGTCACACTTGCCTTGAGTTGTCTAGACTGGAAAAGAACAGCTGTAAAAAGAATGACAAATAGATGCTTTTCTTCTTTTTCTGTACTGAATCTATATTAAGGAAACACAGCTCCTCTCAGTAGAGCTGATGAGTTGGCACTGAGTTGAAATAAAAATCGATGTTTATAATAGTTAACTGTCCTAGCATCAATACTAATATTTCTTAATCTTCACTTAATGTTATAGATATGAAATCCTTCATTGAAAGTAGTTCTGAATGATGTATGCAATGAAAAAAAAAATACTGATCAATGCACAGAATACATACAGGCAACAAATATATTAGTTATCTACAATGTTCATGTTTGGTACAGCCAGAAAATCCTAGTTTCAGTTGGGAGGGCATGAAATATGCCAGGCTATAAATAAAGTTTCTTACTGCAAATATTCTTGTAACTTGCTCAGACAATACCCACTTAATGAGAAGATGAACAATACTCATATTAAATATAATTTTAATAAATATTTCACTAGTGCTTCAAATATTCTGCAGTAGAGTAAAAATTTCAGGGACATGTTACAAAATATAATGATGTTATCATTCTAAAAATTGCTCCTCTCTTTACT
The DNA here is from genome assembly GCA_013400215.1 of Cisticola juncidis. NCBI lineage: Eukaryota > Metazoa > Chordata > Aves > Passeriformes > Cisticolidae > Cisticola > Cisticola juncidis. The sequence goes on from VXBR01000871.1 coordinate 893,065, forward strand.
TTTTCCTCTACCTCAGAGTGGAAAAAATACGTCAAAATATGGGTAAGGGGATTATGTATATCCTCCTTCTTCCTAGTGTCCCCGTCCATTTTATTTTAACCAATTCTTTCTAGTTCCCTCTCCCAAGATAAATTTAAAATGTTGAGCTTTGTCCCCATGTGTGGACGAAAAATGAGTTCAGCCCCAAACTGAATATTCAGTTTTAAAAGATGCCAGTGCACTGTTAATGTCAGGCAGATGAATTTTGGATAGGATTTCTACCTAATTTCAGTTAGTTCTGTACACAACTTTAAAATTTGTAAAGTTGTAAACATATGTTTAAAAACACATAGCCAAGTATGTTGTTTTAGTGTTTCTGTAGATAATAAAATGTTCAGAAGCAGGACCTGTGCCTGAGTGCTAAAGAAACACATCCTGTACCTCTTCTGTGTGTCACAGGCTGCCCCCTCTCACTGGGGTACTGCAGGGACAGACAGTTTTGTCTTCAAAAATTCTAGAAAATTCATATTCTTTGTAAAAGTTGTCACCATCTTTGTGATGAACTCTAAGACTCATTTCTGTTGTGCTCTCCTTTTTCACCATCTTAGAGGCAAAAGAGACAAACACCACCCCCATTCTTCCAATCTGAATGTTTTTTCTTTGTGTGAGAACTGAACAGTCATTTCCCAAATAAAGCTGTTACATGAAAAATAGAAGCCTCAGAAAGAAGCTGAAGGAAGAACAGTCTGCAGTAAACATTGTGGCTGTTTGCAAGGTGTTGCTTATGAGCTGTCAAGAAATTCAATTATTTTCTTTTTCTTTTCAGCAATGCTTGATATCATAGGGCGTAGGGGATACACATTTAACATTCTTTGTAATCCAGGTTTTCTGTGAAGTGCTGATATTTAGACTTTTAGCTAATTTGTGTCAGTCTTCACCTATACAGTTGGAGTTTTTCCAAATATTGGGGTGGTACTGGACAGTCATGTTCAGTATATCAAACATTCAGATCCTAACGTGTATGTCTCAAAATTATAGATCTTTCTGTCACTTGTACAATTGAATCACTACAAAGAGAACAAAGTAGCTGTGCAATAGGAAAAAGTATAGGGAAATTGAATTCTATTCTATTGGCTTCCCCCCACAATTATCAATATCAACAAGGGCTTTACTCTTTGTCCTTTGTTTTCTACCCCTGGAAAGTGGAGGATGCTTGGGAGTAGTGAAAGGATACTGAGACCTGACAACGTGAAATCTGCAATAGTTCTTTCTGATTTAAATAAATCACAACTTTAGTTTAAATACATTCATCATTACTTTGTCTTCTTCAGGTGAGGTGAAACAGGAGTGGATAACACAGTTCACTTACCTTTAACTTACACAGCTGTTCTTAGAGGCATGTGCTCTTTTCTTTCAAAGTTTCTCAAATGTTGTTTTGTAAGATGAATTCTAGCTGTGGGCCAGTTGATGCTGTCAGCTTTATAATGACAGTATGTTCAGCCTAAAAATAGAGTGTGTATTGTAAACAATTGCATACTAACACCTTGCTGTCATTAATTGCAAACTTCTCTGATACATTCTCTGATGTCCCAGAGGCAGCTCCTCCTAATTAACTCAGACACTAATTGGGTCAGATGAAATAAAGTAGACAGCAGTCAGTCAAGCAGACTAGAACAGCCTGTTCTCTGATTTCTTTTGACAGAGGAACAAAAAAAGAACTTGAAATATTACAAAATAGTGCTAGCTACCACAGTGTACTTAGCATGGTTGTTTGCAGTGAATATTTTAATACAAACTGTAGCAAATGTTGGTTCTTCACATATGGTTAACCCATCCTCCTCTGTGTTCTGCATGTATCTGACATGAATTTTGAGAGTCTGTGACCATGCAAAGCATTTGCCTGATTTTTTTTTCCCATAGGAGCAAATCAGAAAATTTGGAACAATATACATAAAAATCAAAGTGGTTCAAAGCTTTGCAACTATGCATCACTAGATGGCATTTGCTGAAAACAGAACAGCAATTTAATTTCCACATCAGAAGGCTGTGTGAAACATTAGATACTAATATCATGTTTTAGACCCTGATTACCTATTCTAAATCTTGATGCTTCTTCCAGCTTCTTTTGTTATTAGTTGAAAAATCTATAATTCAGAAAGTTTGTGGACTTCTATGCCCTATTTTTGATGTGTTCTGCTCTGGCTGGCTCATGAATTAACATTACTGTCCTTGGTCTCCTGTCCTCTGTTCCTCATATCTGAACAAAAATAGTAACCTAGATGGTAAAAATCTCCAGCTGAGAAGGACACAGACTACCAGTAAGCATTTATCTGTTTTCTGAACAAAACAAAAAACCCTGTAGTTTTCATAAAGGTTATAAATATGAAAATTGTGGGTAATTTTATCTAGTTACATAACCTTGACTTTTTTATTTCTAGCAATTAATCTCTGTTCTAGTAACACTTCCAATGCAGTGCCTCTGTCAACAGCTTACTCTGAGATGGGATGCTGATCAGCTAAGTGCTGACCCCTCTTCCAAGGTTTAAAAAACACAAACAAAACCCCCAAAGAAGCTATAACCCTTCTGTCCAGACAAGCCAACTTCAGTGTTGGCCACAGCTCATTTATCACAGTTTTCCTCCTCCCAGCCCATGGATCTTTTGTTGTGAAAACTATAAAACCTAGAGCCCGTTAAAGTCTTTTCAGAACAAGTTTCTTATTTGAGGGGATTTTGTTGTTGTTGTTGTTGTTGTTTTTGTTTTTGTTTTAGTTTTTGGGTTTTTTTTTTGGACACTACTAAAGTACAGGAGCTGCCAGTGCTGCCAGTGGTGACAGGGACATTTGTAGTGCTGGTGTCTCTTTGAGCTGGCTGGTTAAACTGCAGCTGAGGTGAGAGGGCTCGCTCTCACTTTGAGTTAGTTCCAGCAGTTCTCAGATCCTTGGTGCAGAGGACTAACAGTGCTCATTACAGGTTGTCACTGAGGGTGCTGTGCACAGGAACCAGTTTTATTAGTGTCTAACTGAGGAGGATTTCTGCTGCTGGCTGTTCAATAGGGCTGGCAGAGGTGCCACAGCTGGGCCTGCCCATCGCTCCTAATGCCACCGCCCTTCCTGTGCAGAGTGTGGGAGCACCCGTGAGCTCAGAGGGGAGAAAAAGGCTTGATACCAATTCTCTCTGTCTTCAGTTAATAATTCCCATTTTCTCTGGGAAAGAACAAAAATCTGTTAAAAGTAGGAAACTCTGAAACCGGAGTTACTACAGTCAAGATGTATTTCATCTGTTTACCCGGTCTAGTCACTCTTCCAAAGAAGTTATATGTTGTTTGTTTTGTTTTTTTTTTTCCCTAAAATGTGTCAGGTTCTTTTGTTCCAGTCAGCCCAACAACCAGCAAGAGGGATGAGCAGCAAACATTGCCTCCTTCCTCTGAGCACATTGTGATTTCTGCTAATCAACCTTATTAGTTGTTTTTGTAAGAGGAAAGGATCAGAGTATCTCTCAGCAGCTGTGGTAAAATTTGCAGGTTGAGTTGCAACAGATTTTATATATGACAATAAAAATAGTAGTAATAAATCTATGTGGCAAAAAAAAGTTTCTGTTAATTTTATATAGTATTACATGATGTACTAGCAGCATTTAACTTGTGCTTCCCTAGTCTGCAAACAAGAAAAAAATGTTCAAATGAACCAACAAGAAATATTAAGTATTTTCTCCATATATACTCACTTGACAAGATGAAGTTAGTATTGCTTCTCCTGCTTGTCTTTCCCATTTTGGTAATACCAGTATCTTTCCCCGTTAGTTTAGTGCATTTTGTAGCACTAAGAAGACTTATCCTGCAAGTGAATTTTGTTCCTTACAACAACAAACAAATAAACCCACAAAAACCCCAAACAAAAACTACAAAAAACCTCAAAGAAAAAAAAAAAACAAAAAAAACCAAAAATCAACACCCTGACAAACAAATAAGCCACAAAACCAAAGAGATTTTAAATCATCATTTGTAATTTTTTGAGGTATTTGCATTGGTGTCTGACTGCCAAACTGTTGATAATACAATTAAATCAAACAATATTCTGCAAATTTCAGCAAGTCACCCATGGTTTCAGCAGGTACAGCCCTTCTAGCTAGTATGGAGGTTTAGGTGAAGACAAATATATTACTTCATTTAAAGTTATAATATGTGTTCTACAGTATTCAGGAAATGCTGTCATAGCAATGGTAAGATGCTAGAATAGCATGGGTTTTTATTGAAACGTTGACAAAGATTCTCTTCATTTGCCAATGTATGTGTATGATGTTAAAAAATAGATAAAAAGGTGACACTTCTTATACCAGATGAATATCCAAATGAGTAGTTGTATATTCCCATTTAAAGATAAGGCATAAACTGAACTCCTTCTGAAGCACGTGCTTCTCAGGTAGAGATAGGTTGGTTCTTTAAATTTGAGCAGTTATTTACCTTGTGCAGAGAAATCTGATGTATTGAAGCACTGGGGCTTTTTAGGTTGCATTTTACTAGTGATTGCCCTTTGGGAAAAATTTACTGGATCCAAAGTAATTGCTAGTTAGAACATAATAGAAAACCCAAGAGACAAAAACATTATAAACCCGTGTTTGCAAAGCTGTTAATAACTAGAACAGAGTATTTTTGGTAGAGTGTGGTTCAAAACCCTCACAAGTCCTTATCCTTGAAAGGATAAGGCAGGGTTGGGTCACCAGCACTTGAGGCAGATGTCCTGACACTCAAGTGTTGTGTTACAGGTCCTCAGGTCAAATCCATGGACAAGGAGAAGCAGAATCAGTTCCAAAAGTGTTTTTGTCTGTGATGGACCAGGGGAGGACTGGGTCAACAGCTGGCAATACAATAACCAGTGTATGAACTGGAGCTGAACACCCCATGTTGTGTATACTTAAAATGTTCTGGAAATTCTAACTGACATTCTGTTTCTTTTCTTTTTAAATTTCATTGGAATCGTAATCCTACTTTTGTTTGGGAGCTCCTTATGCTACAATTTATTTAGGGGAAAGTGTTGAGAAATGGTGGAGGGGAAGAAGGGCAGGGGGGTGGTTAACAAACATGAACAAATTACATGAATTTGTTCAAACATAGATCTGTGTGTACATTTCACAGCTGCCTGGTGTCGTTTTAGGAATAGTGTGTAGCTTGTTTGCATTATTCTGGTACTTGTGGATGCTAGTCAAATCTTTTTGACTGAGCTGCACATGCTTCAGTAGTTCTTTTGTTCAAATTCACTGCTTCCCTGCATATGATCATCTAGCTACCAGATATCCTTTATTCCTCTCCAGAAAGGAAGTGTTTATATCGGCTTTTTCCCATCCCATTCCTTGTTTTCCATATGTCCCTTTCCCTGTTTTTTCCCCCCAAGCCAGGGTAAAGGTGTTTACTTCTCATTCTGTCTTCCCCTCACCCCTTCATCATTTTTCTCTTCCTTTTCCTTCTTGTTCTTTTTGTTGTCATTGTTATGGTTTTTTTTGTTTTCTTTCCCTTTTTAATGTTTCCTTCTGTTCCAGGCTGGCAGACTGTCATGTTCTCTATCCTTTGTGCTGTTCCTGTTCCTTTTTTACACCTGACATCCATACCAGTCCTCAAAAGGACTCAATAGTTTTCCTCTAAATAGCTAATAAGTTAAAATTATATAAACACTTGCAGTGTCTTAAAGAACTAAAAAAAAAAAATAGGAAACATTGGAAGCAGTTTCCCTTAAACGTTTGTAATGAGAGAACAATTCCAACTAACATAAGGAAATGAGAAAAATAAAAGGTTTTTCTCAGCCTGACATTCAGTCTACGCTAGGTAGTTCAGCAGTTCAATCTGCTACACCAATCTGTCAGTAGAAATCCTGTAGGTTGGGTGTTACAGATATCCTCTCTTTTGTCCTCTGATCAGTAAATGGCATCCGTCTCTCTGAGTTCCTCTATTTGAAGGAAGTGGGGAGCAAAGTCTTTTTTGTTAGGAATACACCTGTTCATTTCCTAAATTTACCCTTATCTTACCACAGAATCTTCTCAGAATCTTTCTCAGAAAATTGTAGTATTCTACTTTTTCATAGTGTTTAGTTGTAAGTTTTTTTCCCCCTATAAATCTATATTAACGAGGGCTTTCAGTGTTCCATTTCTGCTGAGCATTTGAATAGGTTCATCAGTGTTTTGAAAAGCCTGAGATGGTCTGATTGTGGTGATTTGACTCTGGTTCCACAGTAGAGTCTCAAGAGGGTAGCACAGGGAACAGGGAGTTTTAACAATATTCAGATTAAGTCAACACACTGCTCATCAGTACATTTATAGAAGATGGACAAAGAATTGCATGTTCTGTATTGCCTTACATGAGCAATAGACTTAAATTCCCTGTCTATCTGTCAAAGCAGCCTATTGTATTTCCTGTCAACTCGTGAATGTCTTGGATGACCTCAATGACTAAAAATCAAAGCTAGTCCACTTGAATATCTTTCAGTCATTGTACCGCATTGATTTCTTCTTCCCCCCTCAGAGAAGCAAGAATGGGAAGGGAACATTTCTCAGCAGCTGTAGTTACTGGCAGAGTGCTGTAGCAATGCACTGAAAATCTCGAAGAATAGTGAGTCGATGGAGCCAGAGTATCAATAATGTGACTATCTGTGGCCTCTTTTGTTCCTAGTGCTCCCACCATTGCTGGTACTCCCTCCCACTCACTGAAGAAAACCCTGACCTTTTCTCAATCTGCACTGTTTGGCTGCTAGAAAATCAGATAACAATTTTGATGGTTTTATTCTCTAAAGTGCAGTGTTCCAATGAACCTGCAGCTGCCATGAATGAGAGATTTGACACCTGCCTTAACACCATTGTTTCAAAGTTTTCAGCAGTATATGGGAACTATTTCCTTTTTTTCTTTTTTCTTTTTTTTTTTTCCTCCTTTCTTGCTTATAGGTTCTGGTAGACAAAACCTAACTATTCAATTATTGTTTACCTAACTCAGGGCAACACTGGGTAACAGAACAAGATGTCTCACTCTGTGTTCCTGCACCTGTGAAAGGAATTGCTTCTGTTGCTGAAGGCTGCATGAAATCTATCACACAACTGAGCCTCCTATCACTGCCTGTCTCTGAGTGGTTCAAACACTCTACAAATGTCACATCTTCATTGATGTGATAGGACAATGGTTTTTTGTTTGTTTGTTTAAAATTGAAGTTTATAATATGAGGACATGGATCATTTCCCATGCTCCTCGTGTGCCAGTACAATTTTGTTGAATGTCTTCTAATTTTAGAAAATGGGGTGTGCTTACTCTAGAGAGGAATTTTCTAAGCACTTTGCACTGGAAAACACGACCCAGATCTGTGGAAGGCTGAAGATGCAGTGTTCATGTGGTAGTAAGAAGAAACACTGTGGAGTCTCCATCCTAGGGTGCTCATCAGAACACATTTGTGCATGTGTGTAGTTAAAAAAAGATCTGTTCAGTGTTGATAACCTCCATCCTTGGAGGTGATAAAAAAACACACTCAACAGGTTCCTGTAAAATCTGCTCTAGGTGGCCCTGCTTGGTTGGGGCATTTGGACCAAATGATGTCCAGAGGTGCATTACAGCCTCAGCCATTCTATGAGTTAGTGAAAGAAACATTTATTGAGATGTGTCAAGAGTTGAGAGGTTGAAGATCCTCCAGAAAAAAAGGGAAGGGTGCACCAAAGTGTGCAAATTTCCTTCTCCCTACTGCATCTTTTCTGTGGGAAAGTGGATTTTATGATATAAATGGAATGATGTAGTGACATACATAGTGTATGTTTCTGAACATTCCAGCATTCTGCTTGGTATTTGTCAGCTCAATTTTTTTTTATTTTTTTTATTTTTAGTGATTTGTTAACACTGCTGTGTGCTTTCAGAATATTACTAGAGTATATTGGTATTTAATTTTTTTTCCTCTTACCATTTTTTATTCAATATGCTTGGTGTTATTTGAGAGGTAGAGTAGTGTGGAAAGTAAGGGTAGTAAAAAGTGTAATTTACCAAGAGATAACAACATAACGTTGGAGCTTTTCTTGTAGAAAAGAGATAGGAATTTCATTGGAGTGGTAGGTTGCAGACATGAGCTATTAAGTTTTTAGGAAAGTTATATGGTGACCACTTGCCATTATCAGTAGCATCCTTGCTCTTTTGAATCATGGTCGTTCCTAAGCATCCTTCAATGTGCCACTTGTCTCTATTAGCCTTGCTGCCTGATTAAGTGTCAGAACTGTTCTTTGTCAGATGATTAGCTTCATTAATCCTGCACTTTCTCTCTGGGTCATAATTTATTATGAGGCCTAACCTGGAACAGCACTCCAAAAGTCAAATGTAGAGTTAACCAATCTGAGAGGTTTGCATTTGCAGCTGCAAAGCTGGATGCTCATCAGAACACATTTGTGAATGTGTGCTAGTTAAAACAAGATCTGTTGAGTGGTACTAGAGGCTGTAGGGCTCAAAAATCAGGTAAATCTTACTGCTCAGTATCTCTTTTTTTCTGGAAGGCTTTTTGTAGACCTCAGAGCATTCATTTTCTGAGTTGATAACCTACAGAAAATGAGCTTAAGCCTATTCCACTCAATGTCCATCAATTTGAGAAAAGCATTTTTGCTGAGGGGAGGGATCCCATTGTTGTTGCAATAAAGGAATTCAGGATCCATGCAGGGTTTAAATCTAACCTGAAGAGAGACAGTACACTATTCTGGAGTTCTTTCAGCTTGAAGGAAAAGAAATAAACATACCACATTGCTCTTGAACAGGTGAAGGAATTACCTGCCTGGCCATTTGATTATTCTTGTCTCACAGTAAAAGCACCTGCAAGGACATTCTCTGGCTCACTGCTGAAGGATCTCTAATAAACACAGCATTATGAAAGTTGCAGTGTTCTTGGCACGTTTCTGCAGCACTTAGATAAATGTCATTCAGCTTCCACATCTAGCATTCAATCCATAAATCTGGGCTAAGAGAACATCTCTTTGTAAAAGATCATGTTTACAATGGGGAAATCATGCCATGCATAACCAAAAGATTGATTCATTTTTAGGTTAGGAGGCTGTCACTAACAAATTGCTGTGGTATAAACTTGTCAGAGCAAGCACCTAGAGATAAAAGTGCTGGCAATGATCTCTGTATAAAGATAACAGCAGTGGAATAGATTTGTGTTTACAAAGTAGCAGAGCATTGCCTGGACTTGGAATAAGTTTCAAACATTCAAGTTTTGGGGTTTACTCATTTTTCTCAGGAGACCCTGGTTTTTATTAGCAGTGGACATGAATTCATTGGTGACTAGCAGTTAAACTTTCATATATCTTTGTGGGGAAAAGAAAACAAACAAACAAACCTAAAACAAGCAACCCACTCTGTTACTAAATATGCTACTACAGCTGCCTGGGGTGGAAAAGCAGAAGTTTGAACAGTTTAAAGAGGTGTTTTGGCTCTTTCCTTTTCCCTGCTAAATATCACATCATATTGTTTGAACAGTTCAAAAAAGGTGATTTTGTCTCTTTTTCCTTTCTCTTGCTAAATGCTACATTATTCTTCAAACCCATTTGCATTTGGCAGTTTTATCAGAGATGATTAAACAGAAGCAGCTATTTATGTGTAATATTTTATATGAAGTTGCTGAAGAAGTTTGTAATATAACATCAGACTTAATATTTATCTTCTACCAACAAAATGTATCTTTCTTTTCTTATCTTCTGTGTACTGCTCATGGCTAGAATAAAACAAAACTCATATAATAAACAACTTACAGTCAACACAGAGGGAAGTCTTGCTTGTGGGGAAAAATAAAATTTTCAACAGTTTTAGCATCATGCATTACAAAAACCATGCATCTCCTTCACATGCTGTTGCTTTTAGATGAGTCTTTTAACTATTCAAGTATTACTTCCAGCCAAAGGGTGAAGCTGACAGCATTATTTGGGATAGATAGCAATAGAAATCTAGGAAGTTTGTTGTAGCAAATACTCATATGTATATTAGTGGCCGAGTTGATGTTTTCTATGGCAAGTTTCCAGTTGTACTAATGTGTTACCATTTTTTTTTTTTGATCATCTGAATTCACTTAGAATATGCTCCTTCAAGTATGCAGTACTTCTTTATAATGCAATTGTGACTTTGCAAAGTGTGTTTTTTATGAGTGTATTGTATTTCTGAAACTGGAAAACATTCTGGTGGGAAAGGTATGTTTAAAGTGATGTTGAGTTGAGGTTTTAAGAATAAAAGATATATTTGTATCCAAAAAGATTTATCTTGTCTTGGATCCTCAGGAAGGTGGAGAGAGGGAAAGCAAAGTACATTATTAATGCCATGAATGTCTCTTCTACCTTGTCTATGCCTGCCTTTCAAATTTAGCTGAATCCATTAATGTTATTAATTGCTGAACATTTCAGAAGGGAATTTAATATCCGTTTTTATTTAAGAAGTGTAGAGAATTTTACTGCTAATCAAAAGGCTGCACTGAGTGAACTTTATTTTAGTATAAGCATTCTGCACCCTTTTCCACATGTGCCCTTCAGTTCTAGTTGGGGTTGATTTTATTTTGTCAAGCAAAGAAGTCTGTCCTTTATATATCAAGGCTGATGCCTAATAGGTCTATTTGAGCAAATGCTTACAAAGTTCTAGTTTGAAATATTTTTTATCTTTCAACCTATATAAAATACAGCAGAATTGTACCTTTGTTTGTCCAGTTCTGTTCAGTATCGAGGCTGTACTTATAACTCACATACAGAAATCAAGGCCTAAGATAAATCATCTCCCTCTAAAATGATTTCATATTAAAGAATTGAAAAAGAATTTCATGTATGGCTAAAAAAATATGTGTGTAGTTTTTGTTTTGTTTTGGTTGGTTTTGTTGTTGTTGTTCTTGTTTTTTCCACTGGAGGAAAAATATATAACAATTTGTGACAGGTAAATAGTTACAAGTTAAGAAAGACGTAAGGTACATAAGGGGCTGAACTCAGGAGAACTATTGTTGGGGTCCAGAAGGATTCACTTCCTCAAGCAATTTGAGGAGGTTCATATAATGTTATTTCAAGTACTTTTCTATTGCAGAGGAGTTTCCTGATGCCAAAACCATCAGATGACATGTTTGGCGTTTTTTATTCCTATATGAAATTAAAAATTAGAATGGGATGTTTCAGATCCTGCTGCAATGTGTTCTTTCCCAGAAGAAAAGAACCCACAGGATAGGTCAGGGAAGTAGGGATATAAACCATGGCTATGAAAGGGGACCTGTACACCTTCAAAATGTGTTGATGCAGTTGTCAAAGTGTAGATCCAAACAAATTTCCTGCCTGTGTTTGAAGTATTATTAGTAGTTTGCAATGAACCAAACTGAAACATCAATCAATGATATTGCATTATTCTGATGAATAATTCTAATGAAGTGCTTTTCTTTTCTCTGGCAGATGAACGGGAGGATGTTCAAAAGAAAACATTCACAAAATGGGTAAATGCACAGTTTGCTAAGGTAAGACATTTATTTGTTTTTTTATTGGCCAAAATATCTTTTTATATATTTAAAAACAACAACAACAAAGAAACCTGAAATTCCTACACTGAGGCTTAGTTTTCAAGGTAACAGTTACAAGTCTCAGGTATTGCTGAAGGCAGTTGAGTGATTTATTAGAAAAAATCTTCAAGCTTTATTTCTTTGATTTCAGCAGTGATTGAAATGTAAGAAGCTGTCCTTCTCTTAAAATGTTCTCTGCCTAAATTTACTTTGTCTATTCTCAAACTAGTGATGCCTCTCTATTACTCTTGATTTGGTTTCTTTGTTATATTTCTAATGTACAAAGAAGATTCCTCTTTTAGACTTGTCTTTTCTTGTTTCTAATTGCAATTGCATCTTTAACAAAACTGGATGATTTGGAGAAAAGCAAGGTCAGAGATAAGAGGTGTGATTCAGTTAACAAATAATGAAAGTAAATTATAATATGTTTTGAAAGAGTAATTTTTGAGAATGGTAGATCATAAATGGAGTGGAGAAAAATAAGGCCAAATAAGTAATTTATTTAAAGCATGCTCTTCTGGTAATGTATAACAATTTTATCTGTAATGCTCAGGAAAAATTCTGCTTGAACTATTAATTTGCTGAAACTTTTTTTCTTTTTTTTAAACTCCTGGAGGATAATGACTCAAAGTTATTTGCCATTAATAATAAAACAAATCAATCCCATCATTTGTCATTTTACCAGGCAATAGACAGCAGTGAAACAGTAGCTGTGATGTATTTTTGGTTTAGTCTGGTTTTTACTGTGTCCCATCTGATTCTACTCATTAAAAAAAGGGAGTAAGATAATCTGAATGCAGCCACCAAAATGTTGAAAAACATGCTCAGCAGTAGTTTGGCCCATTAGGAAATCCCACAGGGTTTTTCCATGGTCTAGAATATTTTCTAATGATGATTCTAGTGATTTAGACAACAGATTTAGATCTAGAGATGCTGCTCAGCATCTTCACTGCAGAGAGGTCCAGAAATTTGGAGGGCTGGATCAGGATGAAATACTCTCTTGAAGAATGCTGAATTTCAAGACAATTGTGAAGTATCATGTTTAGGACAGCAGTAAAACATCTGCCTATGGAAGGAGGGGATAGCTGGGCTGGCAACAATAAAGCAAAGGAAAGCTCTGGGATCTGTGCTGAATCACAAACAAAATGAATCTGCAACATGGTGCTATTGCAGACAAAAAAGGCAACTTTAATATGTTTCTGATAATGGAAGTGCTTCACAGAGAGTAAAAGATGTAATTATTTTCTTTTTCTTGGCAATAGTGAGATTTCAGCTTGAGTAATTTGTAATCTTGCTTTTTCATGTATGAATAAGTAGCCACAGCAACAATGGTCTGATGTGGTTTAATTTGAAATGTATTACCAGTTAGGCCTTTCTATGGTCATAGAAATAGTCGTGGAAAATGAAGAGTAACTGTTTTGCTTCTACAGCTAAAGAAAATGTAATGCTCCTAGAGCACTGTTTTCTCAGAAATGATTGTTTTATGGAATAGCAAAGCTGCAATTACTGAGGAAACTTGGACCAAGTCTGCAGAAGAATAACAAGAATTATGAAGGGGTTTGAAAATACCTATCAACACATGCTTTTAATGTTAGATTTGACTTGTACATCTGAATGATCTAGAGGTCTGTCCTCCAATTTTATTAAGTGTAGTTTAATTGTGCTTTAGCTACTTTTTACTTGAGTTTTATAACTGTATTTTTAGTTGCAGGTGAAAATGCATTTGCAAACATATATTTGTAAAAGTCCTACTCTCCCTCTACTTCACTTGGGCTCTGAGAAAAGCTCCCTAAACATTGTAATTTAAGTTTTTGTTTGCCTGAAGCATGACCTGGGTTTTTTGGGCAGGGTCTTCTTATTTCAGCTATCAAAAAACTATTGACCTTTAAATCTTGAAGAAATTCCTTCCTTGTGGGGTTTTTGGACAGAAATACAGGAGGTTTTGCTGTATAGTCCCAGGACAGTGTTTCTCCCTCTTCTAACATCTTGGATAGGTGGTCTACAAAACATGAAAGTTTTCATTTCCATGTGAAATCTACAATTTAGCCCTCTTCTCCTGATTTGTTTGCAGTGTTCAAATCCATCTCTGTTTCTAGCTGTGGAATTGATTTCAGTTAGCAGGCTACTCTTGGTTAGTGATTTGTCATCATTGTCAGCTTTGTAAAAGTGCTAAATAAATTACTTTCATTGCAGAATTGTTTTTTATTCAATCCTGTGTAGTTCTAGGGGTGCTGTCTGGAGTAGATTAGCCTACAGGGTTGGAATTAAGACAGAGAAATGTATTAAATCATTCATTTCTCTTACTTGTGAAAAGTGAAATCCAGGTCACTAACTAACTGTAAAATTAGGGTTAAATGAAATTATGTTAGGTAATTCTCACCAATCAACTGTCTTCCATATACAACCCCCCCATTCTTATACAGACAAAATAAAACTTACTTCTAAATATTCTAAATCTTTATTTTGTTGGGTGTTTTGGGCATATGTTGCATTTCTCTCCAAAGAGCTGCATTACTTTCCTAAAAATTCAGTGTCTAGAGCACCTGTGTCTCTGCATTTATTCTCAGACTAAGCTTTCAAAACACTTGGATTTGCAATTTGTTTCACACGACTTGTGATGTAAATAGAAATAATGCTTTTAAATGTGAGAAGCTGTAAAGAATTGAAAAAAGTAATTTTCTAATTTATGTGCCACTGGCATAACTTGAGAACTCACATGTATTTTTTACCTGTGGGGGAAGAGAGTTGTCCTTCCTCTGGCCATGCCCATAGTGACATTTCAGTTGGATCTGAAGTGAATCTGAAATGGATCTGAAGTCATTCAGTTGTGTAGCTGCTTCATTCAGATGTTTTGAGTTTTGCAGTGAACTCTGATACCTCTCAGCTGTGGAGCCCAGCCCCTTACATGAAATCCATAACAACTTTCAGCCACACACTCTTGATAGTTTTGTGTCTGAGATGTGCACAACCTAAAACCTCTGGAGTGTTACCAAGAAGTCTGTGGAAGGGTATCTAGGAAAAGATAGCAGAAATGTCAGCAGTATTTCAATTGCTATGGGTTAGGCTGTGTCTCTCTTCAGACTTCTTTTAGTAAGTTGAGTAGGGTGTTCTAAATCAAAAAAGTGGGGAAAATAAGTTTTGCGGGTCCCTCTTACAGCTGCAGGTTTTCCTCTAATTCTTACTTCTTTTTCTAGCCAGAAAATGGGTTATGCATAAAATCTGGGCCTTGAAAATTACAGTATGTGACTCATCTGTAAGAAAATTTGTACTCATCTGTAAAAGATTTAGTAGGAAAGGCCAAAAGTTAGCTTGCAATGTTTGTGAAATGAAACAGTAAATATAAAGTATAAAAGGAATGGGAGAAGGTAATCCAAGAGACCTCTCTTCTCCCTGTCTCATAGAGTGTGACTTTATTGAGTGATACCTTCTTGGTTTAACATCTAAATGGCATGTAATAAGTTGAAAATTTAAGAAAATTTTTAACTGTGAAACATCATATTTTAATATAATTGTATTCAGAAAGAAGTTTTCTTTGACCTCGGAGAACTTTATAAATAAAATAATGAAGTTCTGCAGGGCATACATAATGATATTAAAGGAAAGTATTATAACCTAGTTTTTAATAATAGAACTGTAATTAGAGCTCTCACTAGAGACATGTCTGGTCCTGGGTATGACAGTTTTTGCTCAGATACTAGCTTTTAAAATTTGATATAACTGAAATCCTGAACTAGGTGTTTTTGGAGAATGCAGATCTGTCACAGTCCTGCAAGTGTAGCAGCTCTCAGCTGGGACTTGGTAACAGATACAACAACTACCTTAACAGTGCCTGTACCCCATTATAAATTATTATTATAAATTATTTTATGCTGCTTCACTGGTTAAACATTTTGCCTCATTCATTGCATAGTAGACTTCTAAGCAGAAAGTGCTTCTGAAGATAGAAATACACTTAACTTTCATATAGGAAGGAGCTTGTATATGCCAATTAATTCTCTAAGGAAAACATGAAAATTCCAGCACAAGAAAAAAAAAAAAGTAAAACATAAAAAAGCAGCATCCAACCCTAAAAGGGAAAGAGTAAATTTCTTTTATGAAATGAATAATTTCTTTGTTCTTTCATTATAGAGAGTCTCAAATTATTGACAGTTTGAATGTCAGCAGTAGAAATGTCTGTTGTTAGTACTCAGGAGGACATGAGCTAATAATTGTAAACTTTGGCAGCTTTAATTTTTTGGTATACCCTTATGGCTAGCTTGAAGTCAACGCTGAACATATAAGTGGGTTTCATAAAAGAATGGTAGTTTGTGAAGGAGCTTTCAATAGTTTAATCCATGATATCAAATAACAACTGTTCATAAAATCTCTTGCAAATTCAGAGGTTTAAGCAGGTGTTCCATGTTTCTACTGCAAAAGAATGCAAAGTTCCCTGACACAGTTAAGGAAGACATTATATGTGACAGTAGACTTTTCATGTAAACTCTGTAATTGTTAATCTCCAGCTGGGTAGGAACCCAGGCTATTTTCTGGTGTCAGAAAATAAAGCATGTTATGTTTGGGGAGGCAGAAAAGTGGGTAATTTTTTTATGCTTTCTTTACTTCATGCTTGGATTTTCTTCTGTTTGTTATTGAAGAATTGGAATATGAAAATAGATGAAAGGATACCAAATGTTACATTACTTAGCTTTACAGAAAACCAAGATCATTTGATAGTTCTCCTTTTTGTGGAGAATTTAAGTTGTGAAAAATGACACCTTTTATGAGCAGATGGAAACATTAAGATGTAGTTATTTGCGTGGTGACTGTGGAATTAGATTCCATTCTTGTGTGATCATGTGAAGAAACACAATAGTGATGGAACCTGTGCCAAAGAAAGTAAGGTTGACAGCTTCATTTAAAATGTTTGTGGCTAGTAAATAACAGTCAGCAAAATTAAATACACCTTTTAGGAATGAAATTGTTTTGAATATCAACTAAATTGTTCAGTCAAGTGTTATATGCAGGGATAAAGGGAACACACAAGAGGACATTGGTTACAGCTTTAGTCACACTGCACAGCAGTTCAAATAATTTATTTGCTCAGGGTTTGTACGTGGCTTATATCATAGGAGGTTTGATGGTCTCAGTTCTTTTCACCTTCTTGAGCTCATGGACAACCTGAAATTATTCAAGATTCTTTAGTGGTCTCTTGTGATTGTAGATTAAGTGCCTTCTGCATGTCAGACAACTGGAGTGACTGACACACATGAAGAGTTTACTGGTCTTTTGAGGAAGTGTGTCAGATAGTTAAAGTCCTGAGAGACAGCACTGCCATGAGTCTGGCATCAACAGAGGAATTTGCAGTGCTGTATTTGCTGACACACTGGCTCAGTTTTCCATGCTATCACTCACAGTGACTTCAAATTACAATGAATTTTAAAAGCGACTCACAGAAAAGTGATTTCAGTGTGCAGACTCTGGGATGGGAGTAACTGGGTGAAGTCCTCTGGAGAAGTCAAGAGTAGTCTCATTTGTCAACTTCATTTAAGATTTTGCTTCCATGGAAATGTTTTTAGACCTGTGAATGATCTATGTCTTTAGCCATACTGCTGAACAACAGTTAAGAACCAAGAAGAGGAGCTGAAGGGAGGGATGGAGTTTGGCAAAAAAATCACAAAACCCATTAAAATGTTCAATATTAGCTCTCTCCAAACTGCTTTCTAGACAGCTAACCTTTATGTCAAATGAAGACAGCTGCTTCAAGTGGGTGACTTGTAGGAAAATTAGAAATAAATCCAGTACTTTAAGATTCTGATCAGTGTGCTCAGGCTGCACTGATTTGTGCTGGTATGTTGTATTTTCTGAAATCAGAACAGTAGTTCCATATGCACGTCTGTGAGACCAGAAAAGATCCCTAATTGTTTCAGGTAATAAACTCTATCAGTAGGGTGTGCTGGTGTTGTAGGATTTCAGGTTTAGAATTGAGTTCCACTGAGTACATCAGTGCTGGCTTGGCAGAGCAAAACTTCAGTGTCATCGTAGGCAAGTTCGGAGCAGTTCATTCAGATAGCTGTGGGGCTTGAGTCATTCAGAGAACTTAGGGCCTGCACAAAAGCCTCTTGGAGAAACAAGATAAATAAAAGTTTGCTGAGCTCCAGGTTGCCATTGAATTATGAGTTCTGCTGAATTTCACCAGAAAGAAACTTGTGCTGTGTTCACCTAAAGAGCACTAATTTGGAGATACACATGAAGGAGGGTCAGGTATCACATGTAAGAACATTGATTCCAGGGCAAAATAAGGATGGACTGTCAGTAAAATGTTGAATTTGTGTCTGCGCTAAAACTTCTATCAGTTCTTTAAAGTTCACACGTTAAAAGTGAGTATAGTAGATGTTAGCTCAGGTCATTAATTAAACATGGATAATACCTTGTGAGCAGCCTCAGAATTTATTTTTCTTTTGAAGGAAAACTCTTAGAAAACCTGCTAGACTTAAATTTTATAAATTTTAATAAATCTGAAGAAAACTTATTTGCTGTTGGTTAGAGACCACGATTGATATTTATTCATCCTAAACACCTAATTACTCTGTTTGATGTCTGTTGCCAGCCTTTCTAAGTGCTACAGGAAAAGTGATGAGAAAGAGCAGCTTCTTAATGTGGGAGCTCAATTATTTGCTACAGTGTGGCAAATAACCACAACTCTCATTGAAGATTAATAGTTCTTAACTTTGAGTTGCAGCTCTGTGTGATCAACCCTACCCCTGGGACACATCCTGTTTTCAAATCCCAGCCTTTCTTGTGCCAGTAACCTTTTTATAATACATCTTGCAAAAACACACCAAAAACCCATCATGTCCATTCTGTATCATTAAAAAAAAAGCTTTTGAAACCAAATGATGTTTAAATCTGGTGTAGAAAAATGCATTTGCATTGCTAAGTGTTAAGAAATTTTTATTCTTTTGGATATCTCCAGAATACGTAAAGAAGTATCAGGTAATACACAAGCTCAGAATTATTTGCCTTGATATATATATACACATATATATATATATATATATATATATAAATAACCAATTAGTGCTCTATATTCTGCATCATTTCTTATGATGCAGTTAAATGGAATTCTTGCTATGCAAATATTTATTATGCTTCAATTAAATTTGCTTTGAAATGAAAAATAACTTAATTTTTTTCACTATTTTTTTTTAAGTAATGGCAATATTGCTGTTTATTTACTTAAAATTTCATTCTGGAACTTGTACTGTCTGATAATATATTCTTACAGATTTTTTTGTATGACCACGTAAGTTATCATGCACAGAACATTACTAAGAGTAGAAACAAGCACAGTTTAAAGGCAGCAAAGATTCTCATGCATTGAATTTTGCACATAGCATCAATACTGTATGCAAGCTTTCAGTTTTACTTACCTGTTGATTTTTTATATTTAGTTTAGAAGCAATTTTTTGCTTACTCTTGGTAGAATACTTAGGAAGTGTCTCCCTAAATAATCCATTTTTTTTTTTTAATTTATCCTTTTATTTTTATTTAACTATATTTAATAGTTAATTTTGCCCAGTGTAGAGGCCTGAGCACTGGAGATAGAGATTTTTTGGCATCACTTACTGTGAGAGCAAGGAGCACCAGGAGCTGTGTGTGTCACAGTGCAGCAAGACAAAACCAAAGCAGTGTTTAAGAGGGAAGGTTTCTTTTTCCTGTTCCTGATAA
Organism: Cisticola juncidis; assembly: GCA_013400215.1. Lineage (NCBI taxonomy): Eukaryota > Metazoa > Chordata > Aves > Passeriformes > Cisticolidae > Cisticola > Cisticola juncidis. The sequence goes on from VXBR01000871.1 coordinate 912,262, forward strand.
CATCAGAAGTCTGAGCCTCACGAACCACTGTGGCTGTCACACAGCTGGGATCCTTTGCAAATTGTCAGTACAGAAAAGAACCCTTTCACTGAAAACCTTGAGAGGAGAAAAATTGTTTTTGATTCAGGTTCAAAGTCACAAAGATGGATGTTCAACATTAACAAAAAAGTGAATCAAAATGTCTCTATGTTGGTTGTAATTGCATTTTAGGGTTTTTTAAATATTAATGTTCAAACATGAAGATTTTTTTCTTTGTTCCTGAAGGGAAGAGATTTTGTAATATTCCTCCTCCAGAACATTCTCCCATTACCAGGAGACTTTACATGTTTGCCTGTTGCAGGCTTCTCCCCCCCAAAAAAAAAAAGTCTAAATGATTGCAATTTAACTAGACAGCCTTTGGAGAGCAGATTAATTTTCGCTTTGATGATAAGTGAAACTTCTCCTTCCACCTCATTATCTCCAAATCTTTTGGTGGAGCTGAGGCTGCTGGCTTTGTATCTCAAGACCTTTTTGTTGCAAGTGAAGCTGGCTTCTGTCTGCTCCATGACTGTACAAACACTGATATGTTTCCTCTGCTTTGCCTTAGTGGGCATAAATTCAAAACTAGCTGCAGTTCAGGAGCAGCTTTTCCATGGGGAAAATGGGCTCTTTCTCCAGTGGAACTATACCCATCATCAAGCCTGATCCCATTCCCTGGCTCTGGTGCCACAGACATGCTGCCAGCAGCCCTTGGAGGGATTACCCATTAGTCAGAGAGAATTACAGCTGTCACTGCTGCAGTAGGGCACTGAAAATTGTGAAGATATTCTCAGTATCTTCTGGATTTTTTTGCATGTGGAGAGGTTATGTTACTTCTTCAAATCAAATTTTAAGACTTCAAATGTTTTCCACGAGAATGACTCCCCTTCTAACACCTGTGCCAGTGTATTATCTGAAACAATGAGCATCTGCATGACAAAACACTTTCATCATTAGGAATGTCTGAGTGAATACAGACTACATTTGAGAGACTGCTAAGATGATGCAGTTTCACAGGCTTTTAATCTGAAATTTTTGAGTGAATTAGTAAAATTAGGAGGACTAAAATACATGCATTTTTATTATGTTAAAATTATTTGTGTGCATTCTTGGTTTTATAGACACTTGTAGAATAACAAGAGCTTCTCTGAAATGTATCAGACATGCCAAGTGAGCAAAGTAATCACTACTGCTGGCAATAGAGGGCACTGGACTTTCATTTGTAATATGTTTTACTAAGGGAAAAAATGAAGTTATGATTATTGAGATCTTTCACATTTTCTTCCTTAACTTGGCCTTGCACCTCCTACATTTCTGTTCAAATTCTCATCCTTTTTGCTGCAGTTTAAGTAAAATAGATTAATCTAAATAAAATTGATCACTTGAAGTTTTTATTGTATATGTGTCTTGAGAGGGGAATAGGAACAAGCTAAATATAGCACTACAGTATTGGTCTCAGTGGTGCGTATGTCTAGCTCGTGAATTTGTAAACATTTACAAATTTGCATGATTGTTGCTGGCAGTAGACATCATCATTTCCGTGCTCAGAATTCATTACTATTACATCTAATCATCTTCAGAATCTCCAAATCAAAACTCTTCATGCAGACAAATAAGACTTCAGTAGATTTGCATTATACTTCGGGACTTCAGAAATAAAACCAAGAGAAAAAAACAATTTTTGAGCTATTGTCCATGTTTATCTGAATATTATGGAAACCTAGTGATGCTCAAGCAAATAACATTGGCCATTCTCCCTGTCTGAAAAAGATTGATCACATCTCTGAGGGTCAATGAAGAGAGTGGAAGAGCAGGAGCAAGCTTGTACATTTAGGACTGGTGGATCTCTCTCTTGATCTTCCTGCATCACTTAAACAGATCCAGCATCTGTCCTTGTGTCCATGTCACATCCTGTGAGTCAGTAGGCTGAAAGCAAGGAGGAAACTTGTCACCAGCCCAGCTCCTCACCTGCACCCCTCGGGCAGCACCTCCAGTGGGCTCCTGCCTGAGACAGTGGGTGCAATTTGAGGCTCTCACTCATAAATCCTTTTTTTTTATAGTCCGTCTTTGACATCGGGAAGTTTGGCAATTCCTCCCATGTGTTTAAATGTATAAAACATTTTTAAAAGTATGCCTTAGAGGCAACAAAACCGCCAGGCAACCCAAAGCAAAGAAAGTCCTTCAAACCACAAAGTATTTAGTTTTGGGCAGACCACATCAGTGTTACAGACTGCATTTTTGGGTTTTGATGTATCAGTATTGGTGATGATGAGATGACCCACCCCTGTCCAGAAAGCAGTTGCATTTTTGTGTATTACTTTTTTTATTATGCTTTGAGGTATCTGTATTGTGTACAAAGACTTTCAGTCCCTTCAAAGGATCTGCTGATATTACAGCTAGATCAAATGCAACTTCTCTTGATGGTAACTTCTTTAAACCATTGCCTATGTTTTAGGTCCTACTTGGCATGAAGAAGAAATAACATTATGAAAGATGTCTTACTAAGAAACAATAATTTTATTTTTAAAGGGTTGCAAATAACTGCATTTGCACAGGACTTTTAAAATATCTTCCATTTACATAGGAAGTGGATCCATCAGATCTTGGGGGTGTTTCTGGACCAACACTTCAAGGATATCTATGATTTTTATTGCTGCTTTCCTCCATTCTTTCTCTGATCTTACGTTTGAGAGTCCTGAAGGGAAAAAAATGATAGTTGCTGTTATTTCTCAACAGCAGTGGCAAAATTGACATAGACACCCTATTAGGTTTTTGCTTAGAGAATTATTAAAGCAGCTTTATTATTATTATTAAAGATATTTTAAAAAAAATCCTTTTTTCCCCCTGCTCTAGTACATCTTTTCTTTTCCCATGTTTTTGTATCCCAGTCTTATTAAATATTGATGCTCATATCACTGACTTTGCTAATACTTCCACTTTTTTCAGTGATCTACATGACAGGTGTTATTTCAGAGAATAGCCATTTTTCTCTTCTATCTGCTCTTCATAGTGTGTGTGATTGATTTGCCAGTTTAAGCCCATCACATTTAATTCCTGCCAATATCAGTGTGAGAGCATATATTGCTGACTTTAAAAGAGGATGCTTTTTATGTGCCCAGGTACTTGGTATTGGTTCTATTGAAACTAAGATTTTATGGAAGAAGATGAAACAAGTAATTCCTTCTGTTCACTCTGGCACAGTTTTAAATATGTGTATATAAATAAGTTAATATAAAATATACATATATATATGTTTACTCTTTATCTGAAACTATTGATAACAATAAGATCCTTTACATTAAAAAAAAAGGAAATCTCAGTAAACCCTGATATAATTCCTTGAGAATAGTAATAATAANGTCAACAATCATCTGTAAATTGGTGTTTTAAGTCAAGAACTGGTTTTCTTTGGGAAAAAAAAAATCATCTAAAGGCCCATTTGGCATTTGGTACAAGGAAGTCAGCCATGAGGCACATAATGCAGTCAGGTATAAGTGACACAGTTTGTCACACAGGTAGAAACAGGGTTCCATTGCAGGATTGTATTCAATTACTGCATGAAACATTAAAAATCCCTGCTTTAAAAGATGGAGGGTTATCTTGTCACCCTGATAGCAATGACTCTAAAGTACTAAGGAAATTCAGACAAAATGCACTGAAAACTCTGTCACCTTCTCACAGAATTTTTAAATGCCATGGTTGCATAAGATATAGAACCTAAAGGGAGCCATTCTTAAAGCAGCTGGTCAGAGTGCATAGAGGGAGGAAAAGCAAGTCCTGGCTCAGTTATGGGCAATGCACAGGGCTTGCAGACAGTAAGGTTTTTTGTAAATCTGAAAATTATGCATGAAAAAGTGGTGTCCTCATAGAACAAATCAAGACAAATTGAATCCAAATGATAATTTTTAAGGTCAGAAACAGGAGCTATGCTGAGAAGAAGATGAAGGAAGTCAAAATAAGAGGTGAGTGCACCTATCAAGGTGTGTCACAATCTCCTTACGTAAGGTTATCAGATATGCAGTTTACTGTCGCACCTCAAGCAGTTTACCTTGCCTCTAAATAGTAAAGCAGCATCCAAACAGTTCCTTCTTGTATTTTTGCCTATAGGAAAGACCCAGTACATGTTTCTTTTGACATTTTTTTGTCTTTTAATTTCTACCTAAAGCGGCAAGGAATTGAGTTGGTTTATGATCAGTACTGGTTATTCATTTATTCACTCAGGATAAGTTAGTGTTTGTATTCTCACCTGGCTGCTTCTGTAGGAAATTGTAGAATCATTAAGACTGGAAAAGCCCAACTTTTGACTGAGCACCACCATGTCAACTAAACTGTAGTACTTAGTGCCACGTCCACTCATTCCCTGAACACTTCCAGGGATGGTGGTTCCACCACCTCCTTGGGCAGCTTGTTGCAGTGCTTGACAACTCATTCAGTGAAAAAAAGTTGCAGAGAGCAATAAGGGCTTCCCTGAGCCTCCTTTTCTCCAGGATGGACACCTCCAACTCCCTCAGACCCTTACTCAGCCCTTGTGGGGCCCCAGCACCTCCATGTCTTTTTTGTAGTGAGGGGCCCAGGACTGGATGTGGGACTTCAGGTGTGGCCTCACCAGTGTCAAGTTCAGAGGAACCATCACAAATGTCAGAATTATTTTAGTGTACTGTATTAGGAAAGTATACTATATTAAATCCTATAGTATACCATATGTATATTTACTACAGTATACCATATTAAAGGAGTAAAGTTTAAGCGATGCATGTCCTAGTGGCAGTTAGAACTGAAAGACAGTGAAGTGAAGGGAAGTGAGAATTAAATAAAAATATGCAAAGCAAGAAAAAACTGTCTCTAGAAAGTTGCAGTTGAAGCAGTTAGTGAAGCATTTTTGCATAGGTCACAAGCAGGAAATATGTCAGGGATCTGGATGATAGCTGGCTGCTGGATGATCAGGCTGTAATGGATGTGTGTTGCAGTGCAATAAAGCACTCTACCTTTAACTACTTTGCAGAGAAGCAGATGGATTAATTGGATAATAACTAATAAAAGCCATCGGGAGTTACACTATCCTTTATCACATTGAACAATATTCCAGTTTTTCTCATATATCTTACTACTGATGTCTTAATCATACAAAACATCCATCTTGCCTAATATGATGACTGCCTTCACAGTCATGGAAACACAAATCACACTTGGACATTGTGCTGACCTGTTAGCACAGACCCACAGCATGTCCAGCCATCAGGGACAGTGAGCAGTCAGGGGATCAGGGTCTCCCATGGGGCCCAACAGAATGGGATGAGGATGCTGGTGTGGGTGTTACTGGAGAATTGGTGATCCCAAGGTGCACTCTTAGCAAGCCAGACCGGGCTCTGCATTTGTAGCTGTTCACTTTGGAGGCTGTCACCAGCCATGATCCAAATGATCTGCAACTTCTAGTCCTTATTGTGATGATCTCTGGTTTAGGGATGCCATGGATCTCTCAATCAAATATTTCTTCTTTCATCCTCTTTTATTGAGTTGTCATTGGTTTTCACCAGACAGTGTGTTTCTGAAATTAAAAAAAAAAAATCTCTTCAAAAGCCAACAGCAGTTTTGTCCCTTGCCATCCAGCTCTGGTTTGCATGGATGTCTGGGGCAAAGTGGAAAATTCATGGAAATTTAGGCAATGGCTTACTAACTAAACATTGTTTTTTCCTGTTTTACTTACTGCCAGGGAACCTAGGAAGCCTTCTGCATTAGAGCCTTTCTTCACACAGTGTGATTCTGAACATTTCTCTTGATTTCAATGGCACTAGAAGTCACCTCTTATAATAGAAATAATGTTGCAGTAAGCAGTGGTTCAGAAGAGGCTTAACTATAAAAATATAAGCCATCAATTGTTTTGTAATCTGTGATTTCAACCTTGTAGCCAGAGGAGGATGCTAATGTTGGTAATATTTTCAACTACTTTGTCTATTTCTCTTTTTGCCAGAAATGATTCAAATTGCTAGACATGTGGATCCATCTGATATAATTGAGAAGAGTCAATGTAGTTTTCAGAGAAGCCATGCCTCATAATTGCATTTCTCCTTCAAAAGAATCTGTATGAATACATAAGTATGAGTGAAACACAAAAGAAGTGTGTATCTGTAAATACTTTTTTTCTTTCAAACAGATGAAATGAGAAAGATCTTATGTTTCACAAAGCTGCTATAAGCCAAGAAACAAAAGGACAGAAATGGGGTCATTTTACTCAACCGAGGGGAGCTGGCAGTGGGGTTGCATGCAAATTTCTATTGAGCTGATGATGTTGGGTAAAGGGATGTGGCAAAACTACTGATGGTTCAGAATCATTCAGGCAGATAGAACCAACCAAAAGCTTGAAGAGGGATTTAATCATACTGAATGGCAAAGTGATTGAATGACAGTTGATATTTAATATTTTTTTGCATAAAGAAAAAGGTGCTTTAATAGGTAAAGCATATATTACATCTTCTTTTGTGCATATTGTATGCCCTGAATGAGACTTCACCACACAGAACTGTTTACAGTGACTCATCTAGTTCTCCATGAAGTTTAAAATATGTTTGCTTTTTTTTTTTTTTCATTCAGGTCACATAAGCAAGAATTTAAGTCCGTCCTGAAATTTCTGAACGTTAAGGAACAGAACCTTTCTTAGGAAATTTCTAACCATAATTTCTTTGAAATTAGGGCATCATTCAGAAGCACCATGTGATTTTACACTTGTGCTATCCTTCTATCCTTATACTCTTTTTGAGGGGAGAGCAGGCCACTGTCAGAGTTGGATGAACCTAGAAGAGCCCTTGGTTTGCTCAGAATAGCAATTCTTATTTTTACTCTCTTATAATAATTTCATGCTAATTATGCATTAGAATGTTCAAGATTGTTTTTTTCCAGGAAATGACAATCACTTCCCATAGTGAGATATTAATGGCACCACATTTAGCATAACATAAAAATGGCCCTCGTAGGCCCAGAAATAGCAATCCAAAAGCTGGAGGCTATGCTGAGGCTCCATCTGTGGCAGAGGAATGAACATACCCACCCCACACACTTCTGGGCTGTGAGGGAGCTCAGTGTGTTAGGAGGGATGAATAAATGCAGAGCCCAGAGGACAGATACATTTATCTCTACCAAATGTCCAGCTACAGAGTGGCTGGGCCAGGAGCTGGAGTGTGGTGATTTATCTCCTTCAACTGGCCCAGCCCCAAAGCCACTTGTACACAGCCTCATTTCTGGCAGTCTCCCCACTCTTTGATTCCAACCCAAATATATATGAAACCCATTGTCTCCTTCAGAGAGAGACAATCTTCTTACTAAATATGCCCAAATTCTTGCTTAATATCAATCAGTGGAGGGAAAAAAATAAAGTTGTAGGGAGTAAAGTTAAACCATGAAAGCAGACATTACTTTCTGCATGAAAATGCACCAAACTGTTCTCCTTGAGAATCTGGGATGCTGAAGTTGTCTTTTTGAAATTAATTTTCTCATTTGCACATAAAAATCCTATGTGGAATGTGATTTAAAAGAAAAAAAAAAAAAAAAAAAGGTTGGCTATGAGACACTGTGACTGTTACATTTTGTTTGTTGTTACAGTAGAAGCTTTTCATTAACACCTCACAAAATAATGGAAATACACTTGAAAACCTCCACATTTCAGTGCCCTAAGCTATATTGTGACCTTCTATACCACACAAAGCTACTCAGTTCGTTTTCTCCATTAGCCAAAGGGAGGAAACTAGTGTTAAACAAGCTTTATTTTTAACATTATGTTTTTATAGTTGATTGGAGATGTATTCAGTTTGTGGATTGATGAGAAATGTATGTGTAGAAGGTCAACCAGCTTACAAATATCTTTTACATCTTATATTTCCCAGTCCTATAATTCTGTAAGCAAAATGACTTAATAGAAAAATGCATTCATTTATGTCATTCCTTTCCCTCTAAGGAAGAAAAGCATTTAATAGCTCCCTGCCCCTTTCACTTAGCTGCAATATCCTCTTCAAATTATCTAGGTCATTTAGGTCCACTTACTATTTAGCTATTTTTAGCTTGCTGGTTGTCTCCTACTTTTGGAGAATTATCCTGTTGGCAATTAAATTTCGTGACACTTTTTTTTTTTTTCTCTCTCTGTAGACTGTGTGTATTTGAGGTGTACCAGCACAAAGTAGCGTAGGTCACTCAAAGGTCCATATTTACAGCAGTCTGTAATTTTTCTTGAGAATTTTTCTTTAGTCAGGTTTTTAGTTTTGTTTATTTTCTGGAAGAAGTCTTTGAGAGCACAGCATCTGATAAGAAGTAAGCCTGTGAAATACAGGTACACAGGTTTCCCCTAGTGTACATTTAGACAAATTATTATGAACCTGAATGTATGTATTTTATTTCTAACAACATGTCCCCTCCCTGCATGAGTTGCAAAGACAACTCTGCACTCACCAAGTGTGGACTTTGATGAATTGATCAGTGGGGCACAATTAAGAAACCTCTGAGCTTGGGTTGGTCGCAGTAAAGATGGAAATCAAAGCTGTGGGGCTTCTTCATGTGCAATCGAGTCGTGAGGCACCATATGGCTCAGCACAACTGTGCCACAGTTGCACTCCTGGAACGTGGGCTGGTTGTAAAACCTTTTTCCAGTTGCACAGACAGAGCCAAACACAACCAACATCAAGCTTTGGTTGTGATTTTTGGATGTGGCTTTCAGTTCTGTGTGGAGCACATGCAACCACCCAGCCCTGGTGTGTGACATTGCCTAGGCAAGCAGAAGTGAGCAAGCTGGTTCTCCTCAGATTTTCATACACAGGAAAGGGGGAATTAGATGAATGTAATATTTTATAGGGAATTGGTTTTTCTGAAAGGTTATGATAACTATGGCAATATAAGGAAATTAGAGTAGGAATCTTCTCTTCTGCTACTTAGCGCCAGTGAAGAATGCATTATTATGTAATTATCTAAATGTTTGTATTGCTAATGAATACACTGGTGGCAGAATATGATCTTATGCATCCATGAATTTGCCTTTAATTATAAACAGAAGGAATGTATGAGCAGTGTAATTTAACATTATTTTCTCTCTAAAATTGTTCCATAAATGTTAATACTTTCACTGGCATCACATGCCTCATCTAAATGAAAAACTGTCATTCGTTGTTACATCTCTTATGTACAAATGATAGTGGGTCAACTTGTGAAAGTAATTACATTTTTAACAATAGGTATATATAAAATTTTATGCCATTTTAACAGTTATACCATAATCTGAAATCACATCTGGAAAACATCAGAAGAGAAAGGATGCATTGCATATGTGGTTTACTCTACAACTCTGATGTATGGGAGACCTATCTATAGATATACATATATATAAATATATGCATGTATATATGTGTGTATATGTATATAAACTGTATATAAACCTCTCAAAATAAGCAGAAATCTGTGAAAATGTAGTCTCTGTGTTTACTAGTTTCTCCCATATGTTAAAAATGTTAAAAAACTTTTCCACTTTTCCAACTTTTCCAATGTTAAAAAACTTTTCTCCCCTCTGTAGAATCAATAAATTCCAGTGATCATAGCACAGATCACATTTTGGAAAAGAAAAGAGGATGATTTAGTATTTTGTTATGCTACAATTTGCTTTTAGTTGACATATTCTGTTCTAAACAATTTTGAGATGCTTGATATACTTCAAGGTACAGAGCAGCTCATGAATCTTAAAATACAGTGGGCCACTGTTTTATGCAATTGTTTCATATGACCTTATTATGTGAGCTATAATATGGTAGAGAATAAATTTGGAATCTGATACCTGATGAAAAGTAATCCCATCATAGAAGGAGTCAGATTTTGTTATCCTATTTTAGGTTAAATATTCATAAAGATATTAAATAACTGCAGCTACTGCAAGGAGAAAAAGGAAAACTTTGTAGGAGAAAAAGGGGAAAGCCAAGAAGACTATAACCAGATATAACTTGATTATAATACTGGTCCTGCAAGCATTTGTAAGAGGTCTTTGCAGGTAATAAAAAGGGCAGAATACATGTGTTTTAGTATTTTAAAGTGTATTACAATATTTATTTGTATTTTTCCCTTTAATTCCATTGATTAGATCTCTCAGGTTGTTTTCTCTCTCACATGTGCAAATGCTTCTTATATTGATAGTGACTTTTTCCTATGATGAGCCTGTATGTTGAGACCTGCAGTTCATTGTGAAACTTATTGACGAGGTATTCTGAACTTCCCTATGAAATAGCAGTAGTTGTTGAACTTAATTTCTCCTCATGCTATAAGAAAACAGTTTAGATGCTCATCAGAAAGATGTGAAGAATTCTATTTGAAAGCATTCAGGAATTGACACAAAAGAGAAAAGTTTAAATTGTCTTGAATGCACAGAAGTACCTTCTAGAACAAAAAAAAAGGAACAATCAGAGTGAAAGTTTCTTGGCATATACATTAAATATGAAAACACATGCATGTCCCTAAACCCTGGTTGAAATACTGGAGAAGCTGGGAAGTCTTGGTAATAAATATAATCTAAAAATGTTTAATATTGTGTCTGACTTTTTTGTATCGGGTTTATAAAAGATCTCAAGTGAATTTAACCCGTTTTCCTAGGACAGAACTTCAGTGGTGACTGAGGCACCACTAAGGCCTCTAGATCTTGCAATGACAGTGGGGATTGGGATCCCTAGAGAGCCATAACAGATGTGTTTATGTGTTTTGATCTGGGTTGTTTTTTTGGTTTTTTTTTGAGGGGGTGGGGTGTGTTTGTTATTTGTTTGTTTGTTTGTTTTGAGGAGGAGGAAGAACGGGGGATTAGAATGTGAAATGAGCTGTCTTGTGCTCAGATGACGTGAGCAAAGTCAGGTGCATTTTTCTGCCAATTTGGGTCCCAACAGCATCATAGTTAGAACAAAACATGACAGAATCAGAATAAAAGAAAGAAATAATGAGAAATTATGTGAAGCACTTCAAAAATACTAAAATATTGAGAAACAGTCTAGTCTTGTGCAAAAATTAGATGTTTCTTAATTATTTGAAGGCCCTTTGGGCATTTTTAGTGACTCCTTTTCTTAGCTGCAGTAGATACAATATAAATGCAGGTCTTTACTTGCAAGATCCTTTCACCTTTTCTCTGCCCTTTCTGGCCTCTAAATAATAAGAGTGAAATAGAGTGAACCTCTTATAAAGAGGTTTTACTAGCAATTTAATAAATTTCTGTTCTCTACCAGTTTTTCTTCTTGCACCAGAAGATCTCCACACACATTTTTATGATCTACTTGTCTGTCATACATGAAATTCTTTCTTAGGAACATTTTTCAGTGTTTGAGAATTTGGTATTTGCTGTTTTTTTCTTTAGCATAATTCTTTTCAAGTATGCATTCCAAAGCTTTGGGATATGTTGTTGCTCATCTTATTTTCACCTTTTGCTCTATTGCATCTTTGTGCACTGTTCTGTCTTTATTAGTACTCAGGTAGTGAGCTCTATAGGTCAGCAACCCCCTGGTGGTTTTTTATGTTTATCCAGTGCTTATCCCAGTGGGCTGCTGGTTCAAGATAGATTCTTAAGTACTGTGGTAATGCAAATTACAATTTTGAATTGGGTATGAGTTGCTTATATCCATATAACTCATATGAGTTATATTACTTGCAGTGGATGTTATAAATATTGACCTTAGTATCCTGCTCGAATTTGTCTCAACTAATATTCTCCTCACTAAGCTATGAAAATATGGGCTAGGTGAAGCAAGAATAAGCCCAGTTGAGTAGCAGAGTTGGGCTAGAAAAGATGTACTGAATAAGTACACATGAGTTTCATGATTTTTTTCCATTGTTTTCATCAGTATTTTGAACAGCAGAAATAGAGAATGCCCATATTAAATGACACCAAATTTAGGGAGGTTGTGGCAACTAGAAACGTGGAAGGGAGGATAAGAGTTTGAAGGAATTACATTTTTCCCAGTTGAAGCGATGACCAGAAATAAAACAGATTGAATAGAAACCAATGTGCAATACCACAACTAACTAGGAATAACCAAACACAGGGTGTGGAATGGATCACAGTTTTGTTTGCAGCTTTTATCACAAAACAAATACAAGGCAGCATTGCTGCACATATGCAAGAAGGGCTGTCACAGGAACCTGTACTGAGAACTCTCTAGGAATAGTCAGTGTAAACATGTTCTGACCTCTAGGACACCTTGGCAGCCCTGTTCTGTGCGAGGGAGGAACGAAGTGGGGTGGGCACAGTGGGTGCAGCTGCACCTAGAGCCTCTTGAGGAATGGATGTGGGCCTGTGTAGTGTCACAAGGTGGGAGAGGATGGTGGAAAATCTGCATCCTGGATGTCTTGGAGGGCTGTACCAGCCCCTCCTGATAAGCTGTGGCATTTCTGGATGAAGGGAAGCTGTGCCAGGGCACATGGCAAGGCCAGGATGGGAACGGGGAGCTGTGTTTTATCTAAATATCAGAGCTGTCAGTGTTGATTCTCAGCAGGGCAGATTATAGATACTATTAATTTATATATGTCTATAGATACCATTCAGTTACTGTCAGTAAAACTAGGCTGCAAATACATGGCCAGGCATTTCCCACCTATTTTTTATTTTTAATTTGTGGCAATCACTTCCTCCTTGTAATGCCCTTCTAGCCTTGAATGTGGTGTGAAAAATATTCTATGAAGCTGTTTGTGCCAACACGCCGTATGCCTTGCTGTGTATACCCAGTGATAAGATTTCTGTGCTTTCCTGTGCATATTTAGTTAAAAGAAGATGGCAAAAGGCCCAAAATAATTGGCCAAACTCTCCTTGGACATGCATGCAGGTGTAATATGGAAATCATACTTTCTGATGTGGACTGAGAATGATAGATGAGATGCCATGTTTCAAATAAAACACAAGTTTGTTAGGTTTTTGTGAGGCATAAGATTATTTTCTCTGGAGAGCCAGTTACAGCACTAGCTGTTACATTGTTGGAGCAGGCCATGTACTGTAAGCAAAGCCCTGAAGTGGCCCTGGAGCCAGCGTGTCCTGGGGCACCAGGGCCAGCATGGCAGCCGGGCAAGGCAGGGATTGTCCCCTCTGCTCTGGGCTGGGGCGGCCTCACCGCCAGGGCTGGGGCACGTTTGGGTGCCACAATACAAAAAAGACATTCAGTTATTAGAGGGCATTGAAAGGAGGGCAACAAAGATGGAGAAGGCCTCGAGGTGAAGCCGTGTGAGGAGCAGCTGAGGTGCCTTGGTCTGTCCAGCCTGGAGGAGACTGAGGGGAGACCTCACGGCAGGTGCAGCTTCCTCCTGAGGGGAAGAGCAGGGGCAGGCACTGAGCTCTGCTCTGTGGGGACAGTGACAGGAGCCGGGGGAATGGCCTGGAGCTGTGTCAGGGCAGGTTTAGGTTGGATATTAGAAAAAGGTTCTTCCCTCAGAGGGGGGCTGGGCGCTGGAACAGGCTCCCCATGGCAGTGGTCACAGCACCAGCCTGGCAGAGCTCAAGAAGTGTTGGGACAATGATCTCAGGCACAGGGTGTGACTCATAGGGATGATGCTCTGCAGGGCCAAGAGCTGGACTTGCTGATCCTTGCAGGTCCCTTCCAACTCAGTTTATTCTTTGTGATTCTGTGGTTTGGTGTGCTTGAACATGGCTCTGGGATGTAGTTTTGTGTTTGGCCAGTTTCGCTGGCAGCTTTCCAATGTGGCAAGAGTGTTCTGCCTGCTCAGCATGATTTAAGGTGCCCCCAACACAGAATTAGTGGGTGGTTTCCTCTTGGCCTTCCCTCAGGAGTTTTTGGTGCATGTGAAAAATGAAATGTGTGCATGGTGAGTGAAACCTTTATGGGTTTTTTACATCCTCAGAAATCTGTTTTCTTAGGAACCAAATTCTTACACATTTTCTTCAGAGAATTGAACTAAGTGAGGAAAGGGCATCCTAAATAAGCCTTGTCCTGACCAACTGTTTTGGTTAGCTGTTTGAAAGGGAAAGGACAGATGTATAGAACAGCAGCATGGAATACTGCTGTGAAAAGTAAGTTATTTGTGTAAAAACCTAGCAACTTCCTGTGTCAAACGCAAAAGGAAATAAAAACATGATATATTAGTCTGTTTTAACTTCCAAAAGGAGCACTCCAGGAAGAGAGGACCATTTGAATGTTTTTCAAGTTCTTTTAGCAGATTAGGTACTATAGTTCTTTTGCAGCAGAGATTGTTTCATTGTTCTACCGCAAGGAACCTAAGTGTTTGATATTTACTGTTTATCTGTTTCGACTGGGAAATGTCAAAGATAAGCATATCTCTGTTCAAAATTATGATTATCTTTTAGACTGCATTTTTCTTGTCAGGGGTGAAAGGTATGGGCTGGACCTGGGACTTACAGGTCTTGAGTACTAACTGTGTATATATTAAGGAGTAAATTTGTAGCTATTTTTAGAAGTTCCTGATTCTCTGTTTATTGATTAATGTTGTCTTCATTCTCATGCTCCTGAATTGTTTTCCAGTAGTTTCTATGCTTCCAGAAACCATCTTGATGATTGCATTACAGAAAAAAGAAAAGAAAAGAAAAAAAAAAAAGAAAAGAAAAGAAAAAGAAGAAAAAAAAAAAGTGGGAGGCTAGAAAAGATTTGTATTCCAGCATGCTTTTAACCCCTTTCCTTCATTTTTTGTTTTGTGTCACAAGAATGTGGTGGTGGGGAGGAATGGAGGTGTAACACTGATTTCTAATACACAGTAAAGAGACCAGAAGAGCGGCCATGGAGAAACTGTAGAAGTTGTGTAATTCCTTGAAGTGAGTAATTACATTCTTCCCAGATGTAGAGGCTTAACTATGTTACAGTTTTGACTAAAAATCAGTGTTGTCACTCATGAACCTGATGACATCTACTTTGTCATGAATGGATGAAATGTGTGGATAGAGGTAATTTTACATTTTACAGCTATTGGCTTCCAGTGACAAGCACAACTATTTTGTGTTTATTGGAGCCATCTGTCTTGCAGACTGATCTTCCAAAATTGTAAAAGTATATCCCCATGCTATGTGCATCCTTGAGTCATCCAGGTGTTTTCCTTCTGTGTCATCCAGCAGGACTCTGTGAAAGCTCTGACAGCCATGTGTCCCTTTGTTTTAGTCCTGTGGGGATGGGTAGCTGCCCAGTTTGTCAGTGACCAATATTTTTGCTATCAGATCTCCAGTTTCAGCAATTTTGCTTCAGATTAGTGTCTTGCCTAAGTTCAGTTCTACTGCCATGATCTCAGGATGACTTCTGCGAGTGAAAGTGTGTGGGGGGTTTGTTTAGGAGGGGTCTCCAGGGGCAGATTTTGCTTGGGATGAGGTGTTTCTCTACCAAAGACAGTGTGCAGAGGCCACACTTTCTGTTTTGTTCAAGCATCTGCTGTTGGGGCTCTGCAAAGCAGAATATACACTTTATTTATATTTATATTTTATATTTACACTTTAACACATTAAAAAGCTGTGTATTGTTTAGCACACGAGATTCCTTCAGCTAAGCAGAAGCACCACTGAAAAAGGCCCCAAAGAGCCTTGCCTGGCCTGGCAGGCACATTCAGATGAGAACAAGTCCTCCCCTGTGGCTCCCATCGGTGGCTGTTCAAAGTGGCTGAGTTTCTGTATTCCCCTGGGCATGGGTGGCTGTGACAGCTGAATTTGACCAGTTCTGACCCTCCCTGGCCAGTGCCAGCCTGCCTCCAGCAGGTTTTCTCCTGTGGGACTTTGTACCTTTCTCTGACAGAGGTTTCCCTTTTATGTTCTTCAGCTACTAAATCCTCTCTGAGCAGAGTGGTGGGGCTGTAGAGAGGGGGCTCAGAATGGGGGTGTGAAAGGGATTAATTCTCCACTGTTCTTTGGTTTGGTTTTGAGTGATTTCCAGAATCTTCTGTATCATGACAGGATCTTTCTGAAGCACAAGTATGCAAGTATGTCTAGAGACATTGCTGAATGTCAGTAGAAAATGCCTGTGATACTGTTCCTGACCAAATGCTTCCCATTATTATCTGTAAGTTTCACAGTTTTAAGGTAGACCTAAAGAACGTGCTGTTCTTTGCATGCATAAAAGATATTTTTTCTTGGCTCTTACAATAAAACTTTCTTCTAACATGCTGCATGAATTGCTCAGGTCAGAGTTTGTTCTTGATTCTGATGAAAAAATACTTGTGCACCACAACTTGGTGTTGTCCTAGAGAGACCCTGAATCCAATTCTTTCATTTTCATGCTTTCCTATTTTAATTCAGAACTCCAGGCAGAGTTTGAAGGGTGTAAATTTCAGCAATGTAAATGTCTATCTATTATTTTTGTCTTTTTATTGTCCATAGCTTGTTGCTACTCAGAAAGCTGGTACTCTGGTGTTTTAATTTTTAATGATTGTTTGGGCTATTTTTCTGTCTGAGAAATGCAAATGTACTGACATGAAAGAAAATATTTTTAAATTTTAATTCCATGAGAATCAAAATCACCATGAAATCTATCCTGCTATCTTTCTTGTTGTAGGAGATACTGGAAAGAGAACCTAGTATTGTTCTTTGTGATGGAAATGAGTCATATAGTGTGAGAAAAAAAATTGTTATGTAAAACCAGTATCGTTATGGGTTATTTTCATATAGCGTTGCAATCCACAATTGTAAAGAAGGTACCAGCAAAATTTCCCAGTTTGTTGGGTTTTGTCTAATAGTAATGTTATTTCATTCTGCAGAAATTCCAAGGTAAATGAGTAGGCAAATGCTGCTTTACGAGATTGATTCTGACTCTGCCTTTGTAATAGCTGGTTTTAGTGAGTGTTGTTTTCATAGTGGCTTAGAACACTTTCTCATTGAAATATCTGCATTAAAAGTGTTACCTATTCATTTTTTCTTTAATCGTATGTAGCTTTGATATAACATTTAAACTGTGACTAACATTTTTTATTTACACTTAATGTTACTCTGGAATTGTTTAAATCAGTATTTTAAATTGAACAAGGCCTTCAAGCCACTCTGGAGGGCTGTGTCATTAACCTATAATTGTATATTGCATGAAGTGCTTTGTTTTCATTACTTTGGAAAAAGAAGTAATGACCTTGCAATTGACTCCTCTATTTAACATTTTCATCTGAGCTTTAACACCATTAGAAGTAACTGCTTGCATTGACCACAGAAGGAGCCAAAGAAGCAATGTGCTGCAGTCAACCTAATTCAGTTTCAGCCTAACAAAGTTAATATTAATTGGTGATCTACCAAGTCAAGGGCCTCAGTTAAATAAAAGTCAAGAATTTCAAACTGCTTTTTCTTTTTGTCGATTGCCAGTCCTGGGTTTTAAAATACACCATGCAGAACTTAGGTTTTCCCATCAGGATACCTAACAATTGAGTAGCCAGGAGGGCTGTGCTGCCTGACACATTAACCTAAACTGTTTAAGGTGAGTAATGAGTACAGAAAGTTCTTGTTATGAGAAAGACCCATTTCACATAAAGTTGCTTGGGAAATATCCTAAAATATTATTTTTTCCTGTTTTGTCTGGAGTGCATTTCTCTCCAAACCAAAGCTGTCAGTACTCAATAATCATCAGGCCCTATGGTGTTCACTTATGTTGATGGGCAGCTCTAACAGCTGGGAGTGCCTCCCACTCATCTGTTCCACCAGACACAGGGAAGGCAGAGCACGCTGTCCAAACTGGCTGTCATTTCAAGAAGGCTGGGGCACATAAAGGCAATAAGTAATAATGGCTTAGCTGGGGGACTGAGCCTTCTGAACACATGAAAAATGTGCTTTGCTTAAAACCATGAAACTTGGCAGGTAGGCTTAGGATTTTCCAAGGCACAGAACAAAAGCAAATGTGGTCCTTTCTGATTGCCCACTGTAGAAAACTGAGCTCTTCAGCAGAAACTCTTTTGATTCCAATTTTCAACAGGTTCTTAAACATGGTAGGAAGAAAGTTTTAGCTGTATTATAAAGATGGCAAATGTCAGCATTTGTTCGGGGTTTTTTTCCCCTTCTTCTAAAAAGTAAAGCAGGATCTATTTGTCCTAGCCTCGATTTCTAGAAAATGAAATGGCTAAAATGGCTCTTTTTACATCTTATGGTCTTAGAAATAAGATAAAATATTTAAAAATTGTGGATATGAAGGGACAAAGGGGCAGAGGTATTTTTGGTAGATCTTCAAGATTCAGCTTAAGTAACTGTTCTACAGATCTATCTTCCAGGAAGAATAGCACCTGGAAAATTTATAGACTTCTTCTTTCTATTTCTATAATGTGCTTTTAATCAAAATGATCGGGAGATGCTAGGAGTAACTCCCAATGCTGATTGTTCATGAAAAATAAGATGAGTAACCACTGTGTCTCATAGTGAAAACCTTTGTAAACACTTGGCTGCTTTAGTGAACTGAAAGATAACTTTCAGATCTTGACTGGGGAAATCTAAGCTAAGCTGCTTTCCTTTGAGGAGGCTCATGGCACAGCTTGCTTCCCCAGGTTTGGTCCAGCTTTTCTCAGTCATCCTGAGAAACTTCAGGAGGGGCAGGCTGTCAGCTGGGCTTGGGTAGGCCCAGGAGAGTAAGAACAAGAACTGGCTTCTGCCTTCTGAATTGGTTTAGAAGGGAAGGTACAGGAAAATTTCTTTGTATCCTTTCAGTAATTTGAAATAAGCTTGTGCCTGTGCAGTGAGGTAGAGCAAATTTGGGTCATCAATATTGCAGGTACAAGGAGAGGATACTTTCATTTTGCACATCTTTAGAAACAGCATGTTGCCTTGCTCCCTGTTGTTCATATTTTTAACTGTTAATTAAATTCACTGACATTGCAGCTGTTTAGATTATTAATAGTATCCCTTATATTTGAAAATAATTGGATTGCTAATATTTTTATGATCTCACGACATACTTTGCAAAATGGACTAAAAGATGTTCTGCTTAAAGGCAAGATGGCATAGTCAAGTCACAAATGTTTACTGTAATTAAAGCATGTTCACTATAGTTAAAATTTAGTTTGAATTTTCAAATAATGTAAGGTGTAAAGGGTTTCAGACAGAGGGATTTTTGTTGTTGGTGTTCCACATAGTTCCATGATGACCAATTCATAGAGATCCCCAAACGTCATTAACAGCCCAAGAGCAGGAGTTTTGAAAGTTTGTTTGGCTCATGGATTGTACACAAATATATCACCATGGAATTGAATGGAGGATATATTGAGGAAATGCTGGCCAGCTTGAACACAAGAAGACAATCATACACTTAGGCAGTGTTTAGGAATTTCTGATCCAACAGATGATGAAACTGCTATTTTGAAAAGTCTTTTAAAAATACTTGTATTGGTGCTTGCAGTTGCATAGTTTCTTTGAAGGGAAGAAACTATTTTAAAACAATTTAAATATTAAACTTTGTTTAATTTATTGCTTCTGACAGATCTTTTTCCTTTTTTTTTTTTTTGTAAGTAGTTGCCTTCTCCCAGCACTGTTATTTCCCAAAGAGCTGCTTCTAATACATAACCTAATATTTAGGTTGTTCCATTTGAATAGCAAAGAAAGCTGGTATTGTGGTAAGCATTGTGCATTAAGCAAATGGATGAGATTGACACAGCTGCTATGTGTACACAATTTTCTTTCCTGTCTCTCTGTGTCATTGCTAATAACAAATGTCGAAATTTTACTAGTCTGCTAATCCAGCACAGAATGCTTGTAAAAAGATTTTAAAAATTACTTAGTAATTTAATACACTTATTCAAGCTGAAAAATGGAATTTTGCTGTTCTGAATATATTCTAATATTTGGCAAGGGCCAGGTTTTGGAGTCAGTTAGTTAATATCAGTGTTATCTGTCTGTTTTTGGGAGAAGTAGTAGATAATTGTCATGTAATGACAGAGATGAGAGCACTCATACCTGTTTCACTTCACAAAGACTGACTCTTGTGAGTCTCACAATACTTGAAACAAGATTGTATCAGTCTGGGCAGCAAGACACCTTTAAAGCAAGACATCATCAGGATGTTGAGACTCATTTTAAGGAGAGTTCTGAGTCTTCCTGCAGTAAGCAACTACATTGAGGCAAGCAAGTGCAGTGTTCTCTGTTACTGGGGTATTGTGTTTCTTGTCTCTGAGAGTTTTACACGGTACTTTAGGAGGAACTGACGTGAGTGCAAGTTTCTGTGCAGACTCTCAGCTCTAAAAACACAAGAGGAATTGTTTGTACCAGCAGCTGAACATCTCTAGACTGTGTGCTGGGAAACAATGGTGCTTTATCATGATGCTATTTTTTTAATTGTTTTTTTTTTTTTTTTCACTTCCTCAACTCTACAACTCAGTGCTCCTAAGATTAAATTAAGAAAAGTTAGGCTGAAGCTAATAGCAGAATAAAACATTAAGCTTGGGAGGAAAAGCCTGGCATGTTATTCTAAAATGCCCATTTTTTTGACTGACTTTATGTGAATAGCAATTAGCTTTGTGTTAGGATTCAAATACAGATACTTTACTTGAAGTTACTACTGGAAAAGTTCCAAAGGAGAAATCATAATGCAGGAAAAAAAAGTCTCATGAGCTGACCATAATGACTATAGATAACTTTATGTAATGAAATTTCAATATATAGAACTACCAGCATTACATAAATGAGCATCATCTCATGTAAAGACCATAAACTGCAGAAAAAAACTATAGAATAACTTCTTAAATAATTTAATGAACCTTATGTAAACAAGCTGCAGTGAGCAAGGCCCTAATGGCTCTACAAACATGAGGTTTTGGATAAAATTCTGTGGAACGTGAAACAGGGTCTATGTGCAGATTTAGAGAACTGCCTCATCTTTAATCTGAATATTTAGGTAACACTGTATTTCAGTTACTTTATATGAATGCTACTGTTTTTCTGTAATATGCTATTACATAAAAGTAAATAAATATAAAAAATTAAGTTAATTAGTCTTTTGATGTAAAGGAAAAAAAGACCTGTGTAGTTTACCTTAGTTGTACAATTGTATGAATTACATTTGTGATAAAAACCAACTAATATTAATATATAACAGGTCTCTCTTTAGCCTGTTTACATGTTTGGTTTGTTTTTGTTTGGTTGTTTTTTGTTTTGTTTTGGGGGTTTTTTTTGTGTATATACACTGATTCTGAAAGTTCCGAAGAAAGACAAAAATCTTGATTCTGGAGAGTCACATGCAGTCTTCTTTAAATAAGTGTAATTTAATATTTAAATAGACAGTTTTAATAGAGAAAGATGTTCCTGTCATTTAATATCCTTGCCCCTGTGCATTTTGGTTCTGTCAAATTCTAGTTCATTACAGAGAGTAGCAGAAGTTGCAGTGCTGAAAATCCAATTTACTGCTCTTTGCTTAGGAAGGTCAAACACCTCTACCACCAAAAAAGAAGTAAGAAACTCATCTTTCTACATCTGCTACATTTCAGTGCTACAATACCAGTTTATCTCTTGTATTGTTCATAATAAAAAAAAAATTGTTTTCTTAGATGTAACATTTGCACAATCTGTGTCATAGGATTAAAATGTTTTTAATTTCTGATTTTATTATTGTATCTTTTTTGGGAGGGGGCTGTGTTCATGTGTATGTTTTCAAATTACATCTGGAAAGCTTAAGAGCTCTGTTAAAGTAGAGAAATGAAGCACTTAAAAGTTATGAAATTCAAGAATCAGAGCTGCTTGTATACTTGTATAATCCTAATTTTGTCTTCCGAATGCTTATGCACAATGACACAGTTTTTAATTAGACCAAAAAAAAAAAAAAAAAAAAAGTAATTTCCTGTGGCAATTTCTATGGGTTTTGCCACTTTATATTTGAGTAGTTCCCAAATATTATTAGTCATTATCCTTACAGTCCCCAGTTTTCATTGTGGAGGCAGTACTTCAGGTGAGAAACTGAAGTACTATAAAGCAAACACAAAATGTGTTTGCTGATTCTGGATTCTATGGGTGTCATGCATTGTGCCTGATAGTTCAGAGGATTTTTTATTACACAGCAGTTTATCTGTTCCAGGCAGAAATCCTCTTTGATTCTAACAGAAGCAATGAGTTTTCAACACTTCTTCAAATTCAGTACCCAGAAGATCAAGAGCACATAACCCTAAACTATCCTTAGGGGGCTGGTTTAAATGATAAAATGTGCAGGAACTGGAGAGATAGAAGCCAAACCCCCCTGGCAGCTCTATCTGTGTAGAATTATTGTTTCATTTCACATTTGCCACATGGTTGCCACTCTCAGCAACAGTTCAGACAGGGGCAATGTGGAAAACAGCTTTACTGTGTAACCTGAGCTCTGTGTCCAGCTGGATGCCAAGAGATCTGTTCTGTTCACTGATTGGGGAAACGGCATGGGGTGAAAAATAAATTCAGTTTAGGGTTGTATCATGATGCATGACTGCTCTGACAGCTTGCAGCAGTAAACATTCTTCTCTGAGTGCAGAGCGGGGAAAAATCACACAAGGAAGAGAGCTAGAGCCTGACAAATCTTACTAAACTCTCCTTGTTTGAAAGTGAGAAGCAGTGGGACTCTGTGTGTGAGGGAAAGTGCCAGACTTGCAGCAGTTAAGCAGAAGAGTTACATGAGACTGAAGGCACTGGAGTGATCTCTGATTGTCTGTACACATCAGCAGTTCAGTCCCATCTTCCAAAGACTCCCTGGGCTACTGACTCTTTTCTGTTCTCTCTAAAGTAACAGTCAGTTTTTTCCTCTTGTTCCAAATTTCATGTTTCACCGTGTTCCTCCAACACATCTCATTTCCTGCTGTCTTTGTCTACTTGGCCAGTTGAAACAGAACATCCTTCTCAGTCTGGCCTGGGTATTGGAAGATGGGTGGGAAGCACAGTCTGCTCACAGCCTTCCACCTAGGTATAGTCTGGCTCAGAGCTGCCAGGAAGGACACAAAAATGCCAAGAAAAGCCTTGTTAAGCTGATGAAGTCTTGGGCCAATAAGCAGTTAGTTTCTTTATGTTGCTGGATGGTAGGGTGTTAATGAGGTTTTGAGAACTTTAGCTGCTTGTCTTGTCTTAAAAATGTGATAAGCCTTTAAAATATATAACTTCTGTTTTGGAAATTTGAACCATTTTCATAGGCATGTGAAAAGCCACATCTGCTGTAAAAAGGTGTGCAACTCCCTCCTGCCTAATCTCCCTGCTCCAGATGACTGAAATAGCAGAGCAGTTTGCCAGACACTTTTTAACAGGTGCCACATATTTCTCAAGACCAGCAAAGCTTTTTGGCAGAATAACTGCCCTTTCATTTTGCCCTGTTCAAAGGAAGTCCTTTACTGTAAAAAAAAACACAAACAAAACCATAAAACTCCCCACAAATTCTCCACCTTGGATGTCAAAGATAGGGAAAAAATGATTAACTGTAGTTAAAGGCAGTTAAAAATGAGTTAAGATGTAAAATGTAAAAAAAATCTTAAAAAAAAAATACCCATTTCTTTCTATATATAGTACTAATGAGGTTTTCATGTAAGATTGTGTTAACTATATATGCTGTAATAACACATGGGATACTGAGGCATTACAAGGTATGAAAGATTTTCTATTAGAAAAATACTTTCCCCCTTGAAAAAAAAAAATGTAGCTCCAATGGGTGCAGTAGTGTTTCCATGCAGCTTTATAGTAGTACTTCTTCTTGCTATAACTCATTCTTAAAATAAATTCACCATATCTGGGTGCCTGGAGTTGGTAAAGGCTAAAGGGGAAAGGGAAACTGTGTCCTTATATGCCAGATCCAAGGAGTGCAGGAAATACAAGTAGAAAGTTTGTCCTTCTGTTCTGTCTAATTGGTCTCTCTCTATACTCTTAATGTTGCAGTGAAAAGAGCAAAATGCAAATGATTTCAAGTTTGGGTTTTGGCATGAGGCTTTGGGGTTTTTTTAAGCATTTCAAACAAAATTGTAGAGTATGCTTCAGGGCTCCTTCTCTGTCCCATTATACTTTATATTTAAGGTGATGCACAATTACATAACAGAGTGGGAAAGCACATTGATCTTTGTTTCTGCTTCTGTTTAAGCTAAAGAATTGACATCAGTTGTTTTTCCTTAGTTTTCTTGCTTTGCTTTTAGTACCTGTAAAACATTTATTGTATTATTTAAATGTATTAACTATACCTTGAAATGCTTTAGAATTTAAGAGATTAGTTTTATGTCAACCAAAGCACATTTGTATTAAGATGTATCAGGGATTCAGTAAACTCACACTTTTGCCTTGAATTTGTCTAATTTTTGGGAGTTGACTGCCTTGGTATTAGAAGAAAAAGAGAATGTTAGAGTACAAAGCCTGAGGGTTCAGCTGACCTGACGTCTGGGTTTCAGTTTTATGAATTCTTTATGTTTTGAAATTTGAACTTCAGCCTCGCTAACTCAGCTTTTAACTGCAGACCTGAGACTCAGCTTGATTTGAATCCTTATCCTGTAGCTATGGAATCCATTTCCAAATTATTGAAAGTTTATCTGTAAAGTGCTAATATGCTCCCTAGTTAGGAAATTAAGAAAAAAGGTGAAAACAGTTGAGAGATCCATAGCAGCAGATTTTCTTTTGCAGCTGGCAAAAACACAATCTAACTAATGATCTGAGGAAAACAGTTTTTCCTTTTTTTTCCCCTTATAGTTCATTGGCAAGCTTCCTGCAGTAGCTGTTTTGACAGACATAAAATTGCCTCTTTCTTTATTACATGGTCTGGCCACTGCCAGATTTCCTGGCCTTTCCTGTTCCAGTGGACACCATGGGGCTTTACTGAGATCTGAGGAAGTAAAGTTCAGTGAAGTGGACATACCTGAAGTTAGGTATGAACATTGCCAAATATTCACTAGGCAGTGAGCAGTAAAATTCTCCGATTATTTTCAATTTATTCCTTTTACATAAATAGTGTTTCTATCTTCTCTATAATAATTATGATTGGCAGGGAGAGATCTCTGCATGCCCTTTGCACATCCTGCTTTGCCATATGTGAGCACTGGACTTTTAATAGGATGCAGGAAGCCACAAAGCTTTTGTTGATCCCTAGTGAAATGCAACTTGTATTGAGAATCTTATGAAAAAGCAGTAGGTTCCCAATGAAAACTGAAACTGCTGTACCCTCTCTGGTACAGGGATCAGAGAGAGAAAGGCAGGTTTGGTCTTTGTGAGGTGCAGTGTGAAAGATGGGAATGCAGCTGGTTTCTGTAGGGGTTCAAAATGAACCCAGGGCAGAGTTAAGAGCTCAGCTAATTAGGTGGCAGCTCGACGCTGCTTGCTACTTATCATCATTAAAATGCTTGCACATAAAGTCATCTGGCTGGACTGCCACTTAGCTAACCAACAGCTTGTTTATGGGGACAGAAAATGATAAGAGGAATGGAAAATTGACCCAAAGTTAAAAAAAAAAAAAAATCAGGAAAGTTGTGCCTGTGGTGCAGCATTGAAAAAAATTGACAAAAAGACTCCATAACTCCATACCCAGAAAAACTATACCACTTACTCTTATGGAATTGGTAGTTATGGAAATCTAAGAACAGGACACTCTTCCAGATAGTTTTTACTGTTTGAGCACCTGAAATAATAGAGAATGGCCTTGCAAAAACTCTGGTGGCATTTTTTTCCAGGTACAAAGGACATTTTCTTTTTTGTTTCATTGTTGTTTTGTTTTCTTGTTGTTAATTTATTTTTTTTTTCTTTTTCAGTAGCTGTTTGCTTGTGATAACAGCTCTCTACTGCTGCAAACTGTGTCAGTGTGTGCATATATCTTTTCTGTGCTTATGGTGAATCCAACTGTCATCTTAAAAAATAACTGTTTGTTTTTTTTCATAAAAGAATTGGATATGGACCAGAAGCTGCAGTAACAAAGGGAGTAGAAGGACTGGGATGCCAGCTGAAGTAATGTTGAGGTAGACTGGGACTGGGATTTAGGGAGGGATTGTAAATTGATCGCCTCAGATGCAGGAAATCTGAGCTGATGGCTGAAAAGATTGTGGCACAAAGAAGTGAAGCATAGTGAAGAGATGAGGAAGGTGAGTGGGGAAGAGGAGTTAAGGGAAAGGATGTTGCATGAGAAGCTGATCCACAGAGAAGAAATTAACACTGTAACTCAGTGTCACAGCACCCAAGGTAGCACCCACCCAAGTCTGATGGGAAGTCTGTGAAAGGGAGCTTTGCTTTAAGAGTTAATGAAGATGGGGAGATGCTTTGGAGCATCCGCTGGGATCTCGAGAATGTACTGGAAGGCTGTGTCATGGTCAACAAAGTACCTGGAATTCATGTCCTCTGCTGGTGCATCTTCTACAGCAGCCTCTTTTTATAACTCCCTCCTCTTCTCTCCCAAACCTAAGTCAGGTTTTAGGGATATCTTCTTTTGTTATTAGTGAGTTAATTCAGAGCCCATACTAATACCAGTTGGAGAATGAATTGTTTTCCAGAAAACTTACATTTCTCTTAAGACTGGTTTTCTGTTCAGACGTTGAAAATTGCTATATGTCCATTCAAATTTTATTGTTTCTATTTGCTATATTATTTATTTATGGTTTGTTAGATATTTTAGTATCCATGAAACTGTTTTGTCCTTTGTAAGAGCTTTTTCTCTCCTGTCACCCTCCTGATTGTGCCTTCCAGACATGAGTTCCATGTTCCTCTCAGCTGCAAGCTGTCATCATCCCATGATATTCCTTGTTTGAGGCCCATTCAAACACATTCAGGTGAAATGAGTGTTACCAGCCATGGCAGTCACATTTTGTTTCATTCTCAGGCTGAATTCTGCTCATGGTAAAGAATGATCAAGTGGGCCAATACAGCAGTTTCAGACTATCTCACTAACAGCTCTGTGTGAAAGGACTAAATTTCTAGTGTGAGAACTCAGCATATCCAGTGTAGTTCACTGAAACAAAAAGACTACTCTAAAGAAATGGAAAAATGGATAGATATAGAACACAATGTTTTTTGAAAAATTAAAGCTTTTCAGGACACGATCACTCTTAAATAGTATCTTCCATTATATCTTATGTAAAATTAGAAAGAATAGTACAATGCAATTAAAATTATTCCATTGTAGTGAAAAGTTGATATTGTTTCACAGCATCATGATGGTTTGAGACACTGTAGTTGGAACTCTGTTTTTGTTTTTCCCTTTTAAGTTGGCTTAATGAAAAACAGCCTCAATTTTTTAAGAACTTGATGTCAAGAGAAATACCCACTTTTCTTATTGTTGACTAATTAATTAATTAATATTCAATACCCTACACTCTGCTCATTTGCCACTTTGTTCAAAACCTGACAAAGATATTATAGCAGATAATATTTGAATGGGTTGTGTTAAATAGTGATCAGCAAGGGTTCCTGTTTTCACTTCTGTGACCTTTATAAAATCTGTATATTTTCTCTGAGTGTTTAGCACTTGTGGAGGTTTGTGGGTACAGTAAGATTTGTGCCGTTATCTCAGACATGACTTAGTGATAGTGACCAGATTTTTTTTAAGACTAAAAAAATGATAGAAATACTAACTTATAATTCTAAGAAAAATACAATACTCGGGATACCCACCATAATTCTGAATTGTGACAACTCGTAAAAATATCAGAGTGTAAGGCTATAATACATTTTAGAGAGTGTACTATAATCCTGAGACTGCAAAGTTGCTTTCTTCTGCAACCTTGGTATCTACTGGGTATTTTCTGAAAATAACATTTAATTTAGCTATTTACAAGGCACATTATATATTATTAACCTAGAATGTTATCATATGATTTATTATATTAGTTTTCCCTTAAAAAAATCAAAATAATAATAAGCGTGTCCCCCTCAGTCTTTTAACAATAGGCTTTT
>VXBR01000871.1:940051-1036397 GCA_013400215.1 Cisticola juncidis
TTAATTAGACTCTTTTTAAACTGTGGGATTTGCAAATTTGGATTTTTTGGAGTTTACAATATTAAACAGTGCAATAAATCTCTGAGATGCACAGAAGGGTTTTGTGTGTGCAAGTTAACTACTATGGAGTTAATTGAAGTAATTATGGAGTTATGTGAAGTAATTATAGTTTCACATTAACAAATGTTCATGAATTACATGTATAACGTAAGTCATCTGTAAACTGAAAATGTAGGTGAGGTTTAAATGAAGAAGGGATGGACAGCTTGGAGATAAATAAATGTGTTTACTGCAGTGATGCCATGTAGCAGAGTGTGCAGCTGGTAGATAATCTGAATATCAAGTTTATCGGGGTGTCTGACTGGTGTCTCTGAGGGATCTGGAAACCAGATCCTAACTGACCTAACACAGTCATAGGGTTCTGAAAAACCTGCCCTGTTCTGCTTGTGAGCTCTTGTTCTTATGGGAAGAAGTTGCTCTGGGTCTTAGGAGTATTTTGATGTTCTGATTAAAGAGCTATGAAAGCTGATAACAATAACATTCAAGTGATGTATCTGCAAATGTAGTAGCTGAGATGCTGAAAAGCCCTCTGGGCTCTTATGTTTGGAAAGTTTAAAACTGAACCCCTGCTATGCTTGATAATGTTCTCAAGAACAACAGAGTTGATATGAGTTTAGGGATCATAGTCCCCCAATATAATTCTGGTAGAACAACATACGAGATGTAAATGCTCACCAATATGACTTCCAGAAGAGAAATAAAATCCCTGTACAGAACTCAAACCCTCATATATGTTGGCAGAGTGAATGTGAGATTGCATGTGTTACTGTTTTGGCCTATAATGAGTCCTGAGACTATGAAAAACTCACTTATAACATGCCTTAAAATGTAATCACAATAAATGTGTCAGGTTATTATTTATTACAGAGCTTTTTCCCACTAAGTCTTGTAACCATAGAAGAATATATGCCTATGTCACTTTTAAACACAGAAATATAAGCACCCCAAGGATAAAAAAGCAGAAAATATTTGTGTGTCAAAGCATTAACTGCTGCTTTTAAAGGTACATGAGTCCACAAGACAATATTTTATGTTTCATAGGTGTAACAGCAATTTCTTACTCTTCTCCTACAAACAGGGCCTGTAACTGAGCTGTGTTTCCACCAAAATATCCCCTGACAGCAGCAACAGATTAGAGTGAGATGTTCACTTCATGAGCATCATTAAATGAATGGTTTGTTACAATGTTTGAAATAACTATATTAAGACTTCTTGATAGCCCTCTATGTCTTTAAGTGAGACAGAATTCAGTGCCTTTGATCAAACGGGTCTTTTTTTTTCTTTTTTGTTCAAAAAAAAACCTGTCTATGCCAGTCCTACTAAATTGGCTTCCCATTAAAAATATGTGATTTGCAAATGAAACCAGCAGGTGGAAAAATAATAGGAATCTTATTGAAAAAAACGCAGTCACCAAGGTGAGCAGCTCTGGTGCTGACACAATCCACAGCAAGCACCCTGGTGACTGCCCCACCTCCTGAGGTGCCCTGGCATAACCAATATGAGCTCTGCAAATGGAAGTGAGTGATTACAAGGAAAACACTTCATCCAGCTTGGAGTTGTCATCGGGGTGAAGTCAGTCCATGTCCTGTGTCCAAACTGCTTCCATAAAGGAAAAAAGAGGGGTAACTCATTGGGAACTCACTTCTGACGGGGATGCAGACTCCACCTACTTTGTAGGGAAGTCTGTTGCCTCTCTAGGGCCTGGGTTACAGATGTGAAGAGCAACACTTCCTACCCCAGAGCAGCCCTCAGATTACTTTCCATTATTGATGTGTCAGGTAGGCAATGATAAAACTGCAACAAAATGTCCAAGGGCAATCAAGAGACACTTCAGGTCTTTGAGATGACTAAGCAGGGGATCAGGGGCACAGGAAATCGTTTCCTCTATGCTCTTAGGCACAGGGAGTGATGAGGGAAGAAACAGCAGATCAATACTTGGCTGCAAGCTGAGTGTCACCAGCAGAATTTTGGATTTTTGATCATGTGTCAGTTAACACAACACTGAGCCTGGTGGTGACAGATGGGTACACCTGTCTCAAATCGGAAAAAGGATCTTGGTGCAGAAGTTACCAGCACTCAATGAAAGAGCATTAAGTGGGTTTTGAATGGGGACAAGGATAAACCAGGCTGGCTGGAGAAAAGCCTGGGAGCAGCACAACCTTTGTGGTGTACAAGTGAGGTGCTTTGATCTGCCATTTCCATGGAGGTAGGGGATAGAGAGTCATCCAGCAGCAGAGGGGGAAGCGTTACTGATGTGTTAGAACTGTGGAAAAGCCCAAGTGATCATATAGGAATTAGAGCTTCTCCCTCACAAAAGGAGGATATTTGCCAGCCTGCTGTTCTAAGAGGAGGAAATAAGTTGGTTTAAATAATTTAAATTCAACCCAGCTGTAATACCTGAGAGCATAGAAATGGGTCTCCTTGACATATATATATATATACACTTTAATTTGTAAATTAAATCTTTTATTTGATGCCAAATAACTGAAACTGCATAGATGCACATACTTTAGGATGAGGTGGGGAGAACGTGATGACCAGCACTACACAACATCTGGGCCAACAGAGAATAGGGGGATCCAAAATAAAATAACAGGGTTTTAGCAAATATTGACTCAGGAGCAGCTGTATGTTCATCTTAACTTTCATCCATTAATTACCTTTAGGGTGAAATAATTTCCATTGCATTCCCTTAAAAGATTGTCTGTGCAATGGTGCAACCAATAATTTTTTTACTAAAACATGGTATATGCAATAAGACTTTTCACTAAACAGGCAGACTAGGATCATCTCCCTTGATTTTCTTTTTAAATTACTTTGAGATACAAACATATTAGAGCAATTTGAAATTCACTGCTCCCCAGTCAGTAATAAAGAAAACAACACAAATTAAATTAACCTGATGATGGGGCTGAGTCTCAAGTTGAGATGGAATCTGTGTTTCAGTCAGTTTGGTCCCAGATAGCTTTCTTAGCATCCACAGTCACTTTTGAGGACTTTTAAGGGGTGTTTTTCAACAGAATATGTGACATTACAAGTAATATGGAGTTCAAAGGAACACACTGTCAATTAGTGCTGAGTCTCAGCAAATGAGGCTTTATTGTCAACATCATTGTACATCACCATTACAGGCAGATGTTGCATGCAATTAATTGGCAACTTTCCAATCACTTTGGTTTTGTGTGTGGCATGGAAATGTCACATTCCCCTCTAAAGAAGTTCAGCTTCTCTAAAGCTGCTCTAAGAAGAAAATGATTCATGTGCGAGGATGATGAAAGAACACTCTTTGACTCAGATGTGTGTCAAAATATGTGTGATGACTTCTGTGGTTCAGATTACTCATTAAAATTAATGACTTATAGGAAATCGATATGTTTTAAAAATAACAAAAAATGTAAATCCCATGGGTTTTGGGTTTGCATGCCTCTGCACTGCCATGTGGAGTGGCACAGTTTTCAGTGTCGGGATGTGAGCTCCTAGTGGGTATTGGCATAAACAAGGGACAACTCAGTCTTTTACCCTCTGTCTCATCTTATTTTTCTGCTTGTAGCGTGACAATTTCTTTTCATGTTTCTTTGATTTCCAGGCATAGTTCCTAGAGTATTTTTTAAGCAGAATTCATACAGCTAAATGTCACGGATGTATGAGGTAAACATTTCACAGTAAATTAACATAAAGTAATCCATGATTATGCTGACAGAAATGGGGATAAATAGCACTGGAATTATTTTTAGGGGTTTTTGTTTAGTTGGGTTTTGGGTTTAGTTGTTTTTAATACCATTTACCTAAGCAGGATTAATAGTAAAGTTTCAGCTTAAAATAAGTGAAAATTTAATGCTGTATGTAAAGATCTGGGCAACCAATCTACAGATGTTGATTTCAAAAAGAGTAAGGGCTACATATTTGAGTATTATCTCTATAATATTTTGTGTTTAATTGAATAAGAATTGAATAAACAATTAAGTTTAATTGAATAAGTGAACTTTCTTTCCATTTCATTCATGTAGTTTATCTGATTCTTTCCAGGTATGGTTGTTGGAAACCTCATCTGATTTTAAAAGATCGTTAAATTGCATTTTCTTTGCAAAAATACATTAAAACCATATAAAAAAAGTAAAAAGAACCCATGTCTTAGAGTACTGAGTTTTACATAGAATCTCTAGCTTAATGTAGTTTATTAGAATAAAATATTTATTTCTGTGAATTTTTGTGGGCAGTCTTAGTAAAAATAAGATCTCTGATTTTTCTCTATTGAGGAAAAATTGGAGTGAGATTTACTTCTTACACAAGCTCTAGATAGGTCCCTCTAGAAGCAATAACATTAAGTAATTATGGAATATGACCTTGTGATCTGAAGCAAAGACAGCTTTTTACTCTGCTTCCATAAATTTGTACAATTTATCTTATGAAGTAGCAAATAATTGAAAATCATGTGAATGGGAAGTTGCACAGAGACTGTCAGAACAAACTCCATAAATTCTACCTAGCCACTTTTATCACCTCTCACTGTGCTAAACATGGAAATTATAGCTTGCAGCCTTTTACAGTCTCAAAATAGCAGTTTTCAAATGTGATGGTGTCTTCTGTAATCTGTAGGCAGATGTTACAGGGTCAGTGGGTTTTCTCTTTCTCTGTACAAGGAGTACACAGCTGATGTACTCTGCTTCACTGCAGAGGGGTGTCATTCCTAGAAACAAAAAAATCAAAGGAGAACTTTTTGGGGATTTCAGCATTTATCAGTTACAGTTTGACATGGTTATTCTGACCAGTATGTCTTTCAAAGGGTTTTTATGCTACTGTTATGAAAAGCCAAAAGTAACAGTCTTTAAAACAGGCAGGCAAGATATATATATTTTTTTCTTTTTGGAAACTAGTCAAAAAGATGAAGGTATGACACCATCACCATTTCCATAGCAGTGCTGGATGTGGCATTACCAACAGAAGTCTCCCTGCTAGAGGGCTGAGATAGCAACAGAGGGAAAAAAAAGTGTAACTCATTAATATCTGCAATACTATAAAGATATCACAAGTACAGTAAACTTTCAATGGTTTGATAACTCTTGTTAGAGTTTAGTAAAATGGCTTTTTACCAATAGAATTACCAATTCCATTACTGGATCCATTACTTACCATGAGCTGGTTTCTTGGTGGGATTGCAGGAGTCCCTTACCTCTTTTTCTTTGTTTTCTAGCAGATATTTTTATAGTTTGGGTGTCCTTGTCTGTAGAGACTTTTTATATTCCAAGGGTGTATATGAAAGTTGTTCTTTTGGATTTTTCCTCTCGGGTTTTTCAGTTTTCACAGCATTGGGTGTAACCTTGGTGCTTTGAAGAGGCAAGAAAAGGCTATACATAACGAGGGGTACAGACATAAATTTGGATACACATAATAAAGTTGTATAAAACTTGAAGTAACATTTAAATCCCTCCCCGAGGCAATGGAATTCTCTGCTTCCTCCTGAACACTTCTCTCATTACATTATACCAATGCACATATGTGTATACATATACTCACACATATTTATAGCAATTGCTGGTGTATTTGTTTTGCTACTCCTGTGCTTAATATGTATATAATCTGCATGGATCTATTGAGTACTGGTTTAGTTCAGGGTACTGACCACAGGACTTGACATCAGAGGTCATAAATCAAGTGCTATCACTGTACAATTTCGGCAACCACTGTATTCTTTGTGCTATGGTATTCATCACTATCCCATGCAGAGAAAACGTTGGGGCAGAAAACCCCCAGGTGGACACAGATCTGTGTTTTGAAAGTTCATTTCACTCACTGCAGTGTATAAATTTTAATACTCTGGCCTGTGATTGCTGAGAAATCTTTTATATTGCATTTTTGATGGAAGTGTTTGTTTAGCCTAAACTTTGGAAATGTGGTCATTTGCTCTGAGGTCATTGTGCCCTGAGGTTGAGGTCAGGAGCTTCTCATGTGCACCATCTTGCCAAGCTACAACCTCAGTTATTGCTCAAGTATTTGCAGCATTTAATTTGTAGTACTGTTGCTAAGGCAACTGGCTTATAACAAATTTCTGTTTGCATTTCTAGATGGAAGGAGATGATGAGCTGCATTTCTTAGTCTCTCAGCACTGTTCCAGATCTGTCTTTAGGTTTGCTAGAGCTCTTCTAAATGCTAGCTTTGACTCACATATGTTAAGATTTTTTCACTATACCTGGGCTCTCTTCTGACCTCTTTTGTGAGAGAACATCTAGCTTTCTTCACATTCTTTTTGATCATGCAGGAGGAATCTACACATTGTATTTGTATGGAATTACTGGGAAAACTTCAAGGTGTTTTGTGTGAACATATTTTATCCAGTTATAAGTTTTCTGTCTCTGTCTTACAGCTCCAAACTTGAGTCATTTTTATTATGACCCTTGTGCAGCCTGGCCTGTTACAAATCCACTGATGTTATATTTTTTGTGAACAATCTCCAGGCATATACAGCAATGATTTTGATTGACTGTTCCTTGCCGCAGTTTGTGATTACTTGCAGAGAGTCACCCTTGATAGAATTAGATACTTTAGCTACTCATTCTTCCTCAGTTGTTCCCTGAGTTGCAATAACATCACAGCTGACAGCAAAATTAATATCTTTCCTTGTCAACAGAGATGTCTCTTTCCTCGTGCTTTGTCTTCCAGAGTTCACAAAACCTACTTAAAATTTTATGTTGGTTTTTGTTTGTGCAATCTACTTTGTCATCACCCCAGAATTATCCAGTTCCTCTTTCATGGCACAAGGAAAACAGTTATTACTGTGCCCTTTAAGCATTAATTCTCTCCATTTGTTGCCAAATATTGTACTGTTAGATTCTGGAAACCTGAGTAGTAATTAGCTCCACAGTTCCCTTCCACTTACATCAACATTAGACCAAATGGATAATAATATAATAAATATATAATGACCTAGGAAAGGAATTATTTTTCCATTAATTACTTTATATTGGAATTGCAAACAGATGTCTAGTAATAATAGAATGTTGTCATGCTGTAATGCAGTCCTAAGATATCACAAATGTTTCCCACCTGTATGCAGTATTTGTTAAATTAGTTTTGCCTTTAAAGAACATTTACAGAGGAATAAGTTCAAGGCCTTTGCAGACTTGCTACCTTCCTACTTAATATGACTTTTGTGTATAGTATTCATGAACCAGATAATTTGATGGAGTGAACCAGCCTTAACGCTTCCTATTTTATGAAACTTTAAGACATTTAATGAAATTTCATTTTCATTAATACATGAAAATTACTAAATTTTATAAAAAGGATGTGGAAGTTAATTTGCTATTCTTGAGGCATATAACTGAATGAATTTACCACAATTTCTGAAAACTAATGGAAGATACAACAAGGCAGCTGTCAGATAAAGATTGCAATAATGAATAATAAGATTTTTCAAATTATCTAGAATCCTATTAATAAAACAGACTATCATAAAGTATTTAAGAGTTTCCTCTTAGGGGGAAAGTGAAATGGCAGTTTTCTCTGGAAAACGTTAAAGGGGAAGTCAGCTTACTTTCAGTTTGAGACCTCTGCCAGTGTTTTAGGCAGATTTTTAAGACCTTTCTGGTGAAGCACAGTTAATGCACAGGATGCAACAGCTCCTACAGTGAGCTGGAGTAGAAGGAATGCATAACTCGACTTCTGCTTTCTCATTGACAGTATTTACTCATATATGTTACCAGTCTTTCCATTGTCCTTGTGCACACAACAGTGGAGACAAAATTGTTGTGGTTTAACCTCAGCCAGCAACTAAACACCACACAGCCACTGGCTCACACCTCTTCTCCCTGGGTGAAATGGGAAGAGAATCAGAAAAGAAAAGGTAAAAGTTGAAGGCTGAGATAAGAACAGCTTAATATTTGAAAACAAATAAAATGTCATAGTAGTAGTGGTAATAATAATTATTATTATAGTAAATTATTATTACTATTATTAATAATAATATTAGTAATCATAATAAGTAATAAAGCAAAAGGAGACAGAGAGTGAGAGTGAGAGAGAGATAAAACTCAAGAAAGACAAGTGAAGCACAGTACCCATCTGTCTCCAAGCAGTGATCTGCCCCTCCCTGTCAGCTCCCCCCAGTTTCTATGTGGGGCATTGTGTTCTGGGGTATGGAATATCCCTTTGGGCAGTCTGGGTCAGCTGTCCTGGCTAAGCTCCCTCCTGCTTTATCTTCTTGTACACCTGCTCACTGGTAGAACATGGGAAATTGAAAAGTCCTTGATGTTACAGGAATGCTACTTAGCAACCACTAGAACATCAGTATGTTATCAACAATATTCTCATCTTTAATCCAAAACATTCTTGGTCAGAGAGGAAGAACAGTGCTGTACCTCCTGTGTTTCATGTTTACAGGAGTGTTAGCTCTGTGTGTGTTCTGGAAAAGGTTCTGCTCTTGGTCTTGTCAGATCTGGGTGCCAGCCACATGAAAACTCACGAGCACGTGTATGTGTTCATCCCCATGGCCATCAAGAATGTTTATTCACACGTCCTAAAGCTGGGAATGGAAAACAACCACTCCTGGGATTTGGCTGCCTCTCACTGTCTTACGCCTTTCTGACCTCCCCAGGAGAAAGGGAAAAGTGACTTTGGATGGTGTCCAAATAGGAGGGAAAGGAACTGGTATTCTTTTGTGTGCACTTTTCTTGTAATGGATTCTTTCTTAAGGAAAGTTTATCTGCCTTTGAAGCCCATTGTCTGGGTGTAAAATGCCTGTGTAGTTGCTATGTCTTAATCTCTTAACAGTGACTACTGTTTATCCCTTAAAACACCCTATTAAAAAGTCTTTATTTAATGATCTACTATTCTAAAAAACATCACAGAAGTAAATAAAACTGCAATGATTTTCTAGAAATACAAGACAGCTGATGGGTGTAGGCTGGTAGGAGCAGAAATTTTGTCCAAGTTAATGATATAAAATGTCAAAACATTTTTTAAAACCATCCAATTAGTTGTACAGTACCTCCTGTCCACCCACCCATTTGTTCTTTCAGTAGCAAGGGTTTTTTTTCACTATTTCTGAAACTCTGCAATAATATCAGAATAAAGACTTGATGAACTATAAGGAACATATGCTTTAGTTTTAATTGACTTTTAGCTATAAAACACAAGCGGTATGATCTCTTAAAATAAATAATGATTTAAAATACATTTTTCCCTGGACCTTGGCCCTTCAAAATTTGGATTATATCCTTCAAATTAAATATTATTATCATAATTTAAATGTAATAATTATCATAAGATAATTATACCATACAATTTAAATCTTCAGAATTATAGCTCTTCCTGATATTCCATGTGTAAAGCTGTAGTATTTGGTAAAACAGAATTGGCTTTCAAAGATAAAGCAAATTAATTAGCAGTAGGACAGATAACACATATCTAAAAATACTTACTAGACAGTGTTCATTTGTTTGAACGTCGTTAGAAATAACATCTGTATTTCTGGAAATATATTTCAGCAATTTGAAGAGAAAATAGGGGCTCGATATTGGTTAGTTTAGTTTGTTTTTATTATTTCCAGTAATTATTCCATTCCAGTAATGCCTGAGGTCAACAAAATAAGGGCAAAATGAATTCAACACTTACACATATTGTTGGGTTTATTTTGTTTTATTTTTTTAATTTTGCAACACAATCGAGGGAAAAAGTGTGCCCTGGAGCCAGGAGAGCCAAGCGTGTCCTGGGGCACCAGGCCCAGCATGGCAGCCGGGCAAGGGAGGGATTGTCCCCTCTGCTCTGGGCTGGGGCGGCCTCACCGCCAGGGCTGGGGTGGTTTGGGGTACTACAGTATAAAAAAGACATTAAACTATTAGAGAGTGTCCAAAGGAGAGTGACAAAGATGGAGAAGGCCTTGAGGTGAAGCCGTGTGAGGAGAGGCTGAGAGCCCTTGGTCTGTTCAGCCTGGAGGAGACTGAGGGGAGACCTCACTGCAGGTTCAGCTTCTCCTGAGGGGAAGAGCAGGGCAGGTGGTCAGAGACAGGACCCAAGGAAAGGGCATGAAAGGGAGGTGTGGGTTGAATTTCAGTAAAAGATCCTTCCCTAGAGGGTGGCTGGGCACTGGCACAGGCTCCCCAGTGCAGGAGTCACCAAGCCTGACAGAGCCCAAGAAATGTTGAGACAACACTCTCAGGCACATGGGGTGACTCCTGGGGTGTCCTGTGCATGACCAGGAGCTGGAGTTGTTCATCCTGATGGGTCCCTTCCAACTCAGTATATTCTATGATCCCCTAACAACTAAGACTTCAGGTTATAATTTTAAACCAATTCAGTAGAGGTTGTTCTCTCAACTGTCTCAGCTGTCAAGAAATGATCAGAAATTACCTCCTTGCTATGGGAGATTCATTTAAGTAGTATTACAATTGCTAGTGAAAATATACTGATGTAGAAAACGCAAAGGAAGAAAAGTAATAAGTGAGTGCAGTTACTTAATATTAACTTACTCTCACATTGTAAACTGATCATCTACATGAATCACCTTTTCAAATATTTAACTATTGGCTTAAAAACAACTTTACACAATCATATAACATACCCAGTTCAGCTTAGAGCAATCAAAACATTGAGTACAAATTTATATTTCAAGTTTTCTGTACTGAGGATAAAACCAGACCAGAGTAAAAGAGGCATGAGACACGCTGGTGTGCTGCTGACTAGTGGAACAAGACAAAATCCCCACCCTACTCCCATCAACCCCCTCCCCCACTTAAAAAAAAAAGACAAAAACAACTTTTAAAGTACAGAGCTTTGAGGCTCAGGCAAACAAACAGGACCTAAGAAGTTGGTTTGGTTTTTTGTGGGTTGTCTCTTTTTTTGGGTTTTTTTTTTTTTTTTGGTTTGGTTTGGTTTAGTTTAGTTTTGTTTTTGTGGGTTTTTTGTTCGTTTGTTTGTTTGTTTTCTTTCTTTATTTTTTCTTCTGCTCTTTGGCTTTAGTCTCATGTTGAAAACCATTTGCAGGCAAAACTACTTTTGGTTACTTTTTTTTTGTTTTTTCATTTTTTCCCAGGAATTCTAGACTGGATTACTCACTTCCAAGGTGCAACAGAGAGTTAACACATCCATGTCAAAGGGCGTTTTAGGACACATTTAATTCCACAAGAATATATGGATTCCTATAATGAAAAGTATAAGTTAAACATAAAATTATTATTCTCCGTACTGATGTGGGGGGAAAGATTCATGTAGTGGGATATATAACTGGAAACTGCTGGCAAAATTTGTAGGAAATCACTTCAGTGGAGCAGACAATTTTTTTCCCAGGATAAGAGTTTTATTAATTCATCTGTTGTACCATGTTGTATTGATGGAAATGGTCATCTTAAGATATATTTTGACATTTTAATGTAGCAATTGATGACAATCAGTATTTACCCTAGAAAAGAAAGGGGTTTTCAACATAGTTTACACATAAATGTATTTTTTACTGTCATCTTTTTGTATTTTTCTAAGCAAATTAGTTAAAATACATATTTTTATATTTCTCCTTTTACATCTTGCAGCTATGAATGATTTGAAAATTTTCTTTTATGTAATTTTCATTATAAATTGTGGAAATATTATGAATGTGGACCCATAACAATTATATTTTCCCTTGCTGAAACTCTAGCTAACATGGGAATTCTGGTTACTCCATCTTCTGCCTTGGGTTACTCTTCATTATATAGCAGTAACAGATGGCTCATATAAAATACATAAATCCACAGTATAATTTTTCAATCCATTGTCATCATCATTACCAGGAAATTTCTGTGGTTAGCTACTCTTCTCATGCATTTCCACCGTGTCAGCTTTAGCACTCCTGATCACTAAGCTTTGACTCCACTGTGCATATACTTTTTAGATTTGTGATTATTTCCTGGACTCTGCAAGGATTCAATAAATGTTTGTAAATATCTTGTTGCTTATCTATACATGCCCCCAATTGCACTAAGCAGCCTTCCAGTTTGTCCTGTTTTAGTTTCCCCAGTAAACAGAGGAGAGGTGATGGGAATTGCCAGCTATGGCTCACCTGCACCCGTCAGTGTACTGCCCTCAGTAAGGCCAGTGTCTAATGCCTGTAAGGTGTGATCTATGAATAACATAACAAGTGAGATAATAACAAGTGAATAACATAATAAGTGAGATAATACAATGAAAGCCAGCCCCACCCACTTCCCAAGTCTGGAATACTTACGTGCATATGGTTGGAATGGAAGGGTATAAATGTCTGACCATGTTCAGATTTTTCCTGAAGCCACATGACAGGAGATCTGAACACAGTTTTCAGAGTTTTTCACTTCATGACCATGCTGATGACAGAAATGGGAATCCTACGCTTCCACTGCTCTCGAAAGGAATTTTTAAAAGGGATGACAAGAATGCAAGGATAAAAGGAGAAACATCTCATCTGTGTCCTACTGTACTTCTAGTCTGAGATTTGCACCAAAACCTTGTTTAAATTATTTTGTATTGTTCATTTTTTAAGAGTCATTATAATTTTGGAGATATTTGAGTGATGGTGATTACATAGCCACTTCTGATGAGCCGTTTAAATGTTTGCTTAAATATTTCACTTATTATTTTACTTACTTTGCAAAAAAATTAATAAGTGGAGCTACAAAACCAGGTGTTTTGTCTTTATTTAGAAGGAGTACTTTTTTAATTCCTTCTGCTAAGGCATTTAAATCTTTATGAATACATCTCTGTTTTCCTGGAAGTGGAGCAAGAAGAAAAGTGAATTCTGTGAGAGGGTAAAAGTGTGATTCAGGCTGGATAGGCCAGAGTGGCTGAGGCTGGAAGGGACTGCAGAGGTGATCTTGATGTGCAGTGGTGTCAGTTCAGGGCTGTGTGTGCTTGTGCAGAACCATGACTGACTGCTCGACCTCACCAGGTACCAAACAAGAGTTTTAGTGTTAAAAACTGATTTGATTTTGACACTTCACTGATTGCAAGAAGTAAAGAGTAATTATGAGAAGTTGAAGTGCTTGTAGTATTCCTTTTTTATGTTTTCACCTTTGCTTCACACATCAATTTGAAACATTTTTCTGCAGTGTAATTTGATGAGAAATGCAAAAAAAGTAGACGGGCACTCTTGGACTCCACGGGTGTTTCATTTTTACTCTCAGTAGTTTATGCATTTGCTGTTGTCATTGTCATTAAAAATCATTATTGCTTTCAAGCTGCTATATCTCAGAGGCCGAATTAACTGCAATTAACTGTAGATGTAAAGTGATTTTTTACTTGCTAAAAATAGTTATACTGTAACATTGAGTTTGAACTTGGAGGCTAATTGCATCATTTTAGAAATAACAAACCCCAGAACTTTAACACATTAACTGTAATTTACTCCAGTAACATGTACAAATTGAAATCTTTTAAGTGTATTTAAATTGACTTTTAATTTTTCTTATTTCATCTTGTATGCTTTATTAAAAAGCATTAAGGGATCTTGGGGCCAATATTGCTCTGAAGTATATCAACAGAAACACAAGGCTAATTTAAAAACGTTTCATTATATTTCCTATAAGAGGTTGAGCTATTTATAAAACTCAGTTATTCACTTGTAATTAGGATCATAAAACTTTAGTATTTCTGTGAAACACCTCTTCCATTTTGTTACTAAACTATCTTTTTTTAATTTTTTTTTCTTGTGGTCGATGTCTGCTGATATAGGAAAGGCTGTGTTTCACTGCCTGTTTATAAAAATGAGGGAACTTTTCATCCTGACTTAAGCTTGAATATAATTGTACAGTAACTCAAAAAAAAGTACTAAGCATCAGCAGGAGAGGAAAGAAGGTGGGCAGGTGGACAGGTCTTACAAGCAGTGGTGGAGTGGCAAAGTCTTGGGTTAAAGTAGTAGAGAAAATGAAAATGAGAAAAAAATAGAAAATCATCAAATGTAGATTTTTTGTGAATGAGAGAAGTCATACATTTCTTGTAATGCTGGAATTGATAGAATATCTTTATTAGTTCATTAATGCAAGTGACTTCCAGTAAAACAAGTAATTGTCTAAAATGTGAACATATTCTGAACCAGGAGAAAAGTAGGAGCATATATTTGCTGGAGTTTAGCCAGTTCCATTAACTCTTGAGTAGGTCCTCTGGATCAGAGCAAGATGAAAAGATAGGTTTTAGATGAGAGCAGCAGAATTCCCATGTCTCCTGCACTGTGCATGGGATGAGCCCGTCTGGCCCTCAGTGCGAGCTCCTGAGCTTTGGAGCCACTGCCCATCAGAGGGTGGCACCACTGCCTGTCACCTCAGGGTTCCAGAGCCTGTCCTGCACGAAGTCCTGGTGTGGAGGGGGGAGGGTTACCCTAGTGTGAGGGTTAATATGAATGTTTTTAAATTTTATTACTCTGCATCACTGAATTTCAGTACATTTTATATTTGCAGATGTTCACAAACAGGTAAATAGTGAGGGTTAAGGTTAAACAAGGTCCATCTCCCTGTGGGGAGAGTACAAGCAAACATGAGAGAGGGAACACACTTTCCAAGCCTGGTACTGTGACTCCTCTCCATCACATGATTGACACAACCATCAACCTCAAAAAGCATGACTCTTACATAATCACTTTGTATAAATAAGTCTATGAGTATTCTTATTAGTCAGCTGCCAGGTTTTTCAGGACCTTCTCTTCAGCTGGTGATTCACCAGCACTCATTGGTGTTGTCACTGACTAGAGTTGGCTTCTTTCTGGCACATTGTAACAATTGATGTTTTTTCAACAGACATTATAACATCCTACTATTTTTCTTTGCTGATTTTGCTAATCATAATATTACTCTTTATTTTGTGGCTTCAATTTTTAAGACCTTTAATTATCTCAATTCTTCTTTGTAGATATAATCCACCTGCAAAAGCAATAATGATCTTTCATAATTTTGATAAATTAAGAACTCATGCATTTTCAACCACTATGTAGTAAAGGAAGCATGATTTTTTATACCAGAAATATTTGGACTGGTTGTCTGCCTCTCTTTAATAATAAAAGTAGAATCTCCATGCTTGCCTTTGTGCTATTTAAGTTAGCTTAATGAAAATCTGGTTTTTCATAAACTTGGATAAATGCTTTAGGAAGCAGTGAAGAAAAGCCTGAGAGGAGAAGCTAAGTGTGCAGTACTGGTCTGAGAAAGTGGTTTTGTCTGTTACCTTTGAATCTTAAAAGTTGATTATGTTTAATGAACCATTACGAATTTTTCCATGAAAAGCTGACGAGCACCTTTCTCTGTAGGATACATATGTGAAGATTTCTCTAATAAGAAACACCAGGTCATTTTATAGAAAAATTGATAAAATTATTAGTAATAAAGCAGCAATGGTCCATCAAGTCTTCACAGTCCAGATCATTGGTAGTCACCCTAAAATTCTCAAGGAATTCAGTCATGAAATTACTGACTGCTGGGTTTACTATATAATGTACAACTTAAATTGACCGTGGGGTGGTAAATGAGATGTGTTTTAGAAATAGCTTCAAGTGTGAGTCAAAAAGCAATAGAATACTTTTCAGACTGCGAAAAAAATATGAGAAATTGTGTCAAAAGTTTGAGCTGGTAAATTAATGGAAATATATGATTATAGAAGGGAATGCAGTTTTAGCAGAAGGAAGCCATACCTCATTACTCTGTTCAAATTCTTTGAAGGAATCATTGAGCATTTGGGTAGCAGGATTCCAACCAGGTGTGTCTACGTCTTCATTAGGGTTTTGCTTTGGAGTGACAATATTATTTTAAAGAATTCCTTTGAGCTTCTTATTTACTGTTAATTGGTTGACGTCAAATAGTGGCTTTGGGATGTTTAAAGCAGATTTCATTGTGGAATATGCTGGAAGCTGCACATTGGTGAGCATTTTCTGTCCAGAGGAACTAGTTTAATTTAATCTGGGACATGCTTGAGTTTCCTGCTCCATCCTTTGGCTTTTATGATCTCCCCAGATGCCAGGGCAAAGTTGTAACTTTATGGTGCTAAATACTGCACTGAACCTTCAGCATCCTGTATCCCTCTGCTAATACAAACAAATTGGTTCACACTCTCTCTTTCAAAAATTGCAGGACTTTTAATCAGCACGAGGCATTGGAACGAAAAGTGGAAAGCTCCTTTTCTCTGCCTCAGTACATGTAACTGGAGATTTTGCAGGCATATCTGCTTATGTTTAACATGACATGAATTCACTGAAACTACCCATTATAAACATTTTAGCTTTAGGTTGCCAACTGTGAACTGGCAGGTGATGTCAGGTGAGCCTATATTATCAGGACTGGAGCACATGGGAACAATTGTCTTATAAAAGAAGATATTGAAATAAAAGTGGTATAAACCCATATGAAAACTTTTAAAATTTTATTACTCTGCATCATGGAATTTCAGTACATTTTATATTTGCAGATGTTCACAAACAAGTAAAGAGTCACATTCT
This sequence comes from Cisticola juncidis, assembly GCA_013400215.1. Classification (NCBI taxonomy): domain Eukaryota; kingdom Metazoa; phylum Chordata; class Aves; order Passeriformes; family Cisticolidae; genus Cisticola; species Cisticola juncidis. The sequence goes on from VXBR01000871.1 coordinate 956,526, forward strand.
AACAAATACTCTTTAGCTGGTTATTTGTTTTGTGTTGTAGTTTCAGTAACTTATTTTATGTATGGAACTTTTCAGGAACTTCTCTTTTATTTATATATTCTGAAAGATATTCTGTTGTGTTTGAGCTCCTTCTCTTACTGATTTTGATGTCAAAGTATACTTCTGTAAGGCATCCATTATTTTGAAATAATAATTCAGTTGATTGACTGCAAGATTTGTGTTCAGAGAAAACAAACTTAATGAAGTGATCATTACTTCAGTCCAGAATATTGAATGCCAAAATTTAAATTTCCATGAAGGAGAAACGGTAATTAAAAAAAATAAAAAAGTTGAAAAATAATTTGTGCAAGGATAACCCCACAGCAACATAAATTGCTTTATTCTCAATTTTTGGGGTTTTGTTTGAGCTTTTATCAGGTTTGCATGCTTGAAATATTTAATCTTATGATGGTAAAACCTGCTTTATAGAAGATTAGTTTCTTAAACTGTCAGTGTAATCCTGTCCAGGAAATTGTTACTTCAAAACAATTCAGAGCAAGCACTTTTAATCATATTTAAATATTTCTGAAGGAGGGAGGGATCCAGACTCAGCATTCACAGTATATCAGCCCTCAGTTGCATCATTTATTCAGGATAAAATATAGGAGTTGAAATTTTAGAAAGCATTGCCAGAAAGGTAGTGTTGGCATCTTTTTAGCGATTTAACCACTTTCACTGCATAAGAGGCTTTGCATCATATGATGCTGCATATTACAGTTTTCCTGTGCAATTCATGGCATTGTCTGTGCCTTACTTAGCTCTGATGTAGGAAGGAGATTCTCCTTCTCTACTCTGTTCTTGTGAGACCCTGTCTGGAATACTGTGTCCAGCTCTGGGGCCCTTAGCACAAGAAAGATGCTGACCTGTTGGAATCAGGTCCTGAGGAGATGGAAGAAGGAAGATGTACACGTGGCTGGAACACCTCCTTCATCTATGTAGAGAGGCTGAGGGAGCTGGGTGCTTCAGCCTGGAGAGAAGGCTCCAGGGAGACCTTAGAGCCCCTTCTGGTGCCTAAAGGAGGCCTGCAGGAGAGCAGGAGAGGGAATTTTCACAAGGGCTTGTACTGGTAGGACAAGGAAGATGAAGTAGGATGGGTGTAGATTGTTTATTAGGAAAAATCCTCTGCTGTGAGAGTGGTGAGGCACTGGAACTGCTTGACAGAGAGGTTGTGGATGCCCCATCCAAGGACCCAGGCTGGATGGGACTTTGAACAACCTGGTCTGGTGGAAACTGTTCCTGCCCATAAAAGGGTTTTAAAACTAGGTGATATTTAAGGTCCTTCCCAACCCAAAGCATGATAATGCTTCCATTATATCAGTGGTTGGGAATATGTTGCTAGTTGCACTCCCAAAAAATAGGAGGCTGTTCATATTATAAAGACACTCTATACAGTGGTTCCTCTGCATCTTCCATGCACTTTTTTTGCAGAAAGAAAAGTTAACAGAAATTGGTGTGTCACTGGATCACATTACAAACCTCTACTGTCGAATGCATGACGTTTTGTCCTTCGGTTGCCTTTGTTCCATTTTCTCAACTACTAGATTTGTTCTTTTTCTAGAAAAAATAAACTAGTTGATATAAGGGGGAAAAGGCATTAACAGGTTCTCCTAGCTGAAGTTCTTATAAATTATTTACTTTCTGCTTCCTTTCCTTCCTCACATGAATAAATTGTGGGAAATGCAGTGTGACAGTTCCCAAATTGATACATGGCATGATCTAATGGATAAGGTGGCTGTTTATTGGAGGGATGTGTGCACTGGACACATCTGCCACTTTCTCGTGAGATCTCATTTTCTTACTGAGTCTTACTCCTTTATGTGTGCCACAGGGCTCACTGAAGTGGAATTTTTTTTTAAGAGTTCCAAAATATGAAATATATTGACATGGAGAATGTTGGGTTGTTTTTTTGTTTTTTTTGGGGTTTTTTTTGCCTCTGGTAAATATATTTATCTCCTAACTGAGATTATAAATGCTGATACAAGTCTCCTCCAGAATAGATATCTACATTCTGCTCCCAAGAGCAGTGATGATTCAGTATGTAGAGTGGGTAAAGAAAGCTGGTGAGAGAGAATGAAACTAAGAGTAAGAATTTTAGAATTCACAATATAAAGTATGACAGAGAAAAGTAGGAAGGACCTCAAACCACAAATATCTCTGGTTGTTAGTACCTGTAGAATTACTAAATCACATGCTCTCTGTAACCAAGCATACATATATTTTGCCTTTGGGCTGCTGTTCTGAATGCAAACAAAAGAAAATTAAAGGGTATTTATCATAAATACTTCATTCTCAGAGCAGTAGAGGTAATTCATGTATTGAAATACAGCTGTGCAACTACAGCTGAACATGTTTATTCTTCCTCAGAAAGCTTTAAAAGAAAATCTCAAGTGCTTTTTACATTTGAGTATATAGTTCTCTTTCTTTTTGATTTTGCAGGCTTTAAATGCAGAAAATAATACGAATAGCAGAATCAAGAAATATCTGCATTGTATTGAATAGATAGATTTATTATCTCCATCTTTCATTGTCAGATGATTTTTCAAGGTGTATTGCTGTCATAAGACTTCCTCAAGTATTTTCCAATTTGACAGTGTAATTTTTTCCAAAAACAAAACCGAGTTTGGAGCCTTAAAGATGGATGCAGCTGCAGTCCAGATGTGATGTTTAAAAAGACTCTTTTAATCTATACATCCAGGAGTGTGTAGCTGAATTAGAGAAAAGACAATATAGTGCCCTTAGCACTTATGACAGATCTGTCTTTTTTTGTCTGTCTTAATAATGACAAATGCAGATGTATTAGATTTTATTTATTCCTTGGCATTATCTCATGTACAAAGGCAGATGTCATATTCGATGTCTTAGCTGTGGCACGATGTAGGAACCACATATATTCTGTGAGTCATAAGAACTTTTTTAATGCCCATGGATTTCTCAGTTCTCCCTTCCATTTTGTAGGTTTAAGACCTTGTTGACTATGTTAAAAGACACTTTTGTTAAATGAGTCCATGATACTGGCAAACTAGACCTGGAGCCTAAAATGAAGAGTAAAATTTCATGTATACTTACAACTTTATTTTATGTTGGATTTTAGCATCAGATTTGAATTACCTTATTACTGGTTTTCACTAATTTGATCATTAGTGAATTTCATTTCGAGTGATTTTATACTCTGCTCAAAGGCAAAATCAGTTGACATGCTAAACCATAAATAATGTTCCAAAGTATCTTGGCTCTGATGCCGTGGTACAATCAAACAGTCTTGTTTTCCTTACATTCTGAATCTATTAGAAGAAAATTCCTGGCAAAAAAGCAAGGGGATTTTAATTTTGACTGTGCTTTATTTAAGAGTCCAGCATTTGGAGTAGAAATTGCTGTACATGATTCAACAAAGATTCTCTTGTTGCTGCTGTGGAATCTGGTCCCCTAAAATTCCCTTTGCTGGCTTTTGTGTGAGTAATAAAGAGATTCAGCCACTGTGCATAGAGCTGCAAACATGTTTCAAAGTTAGTAATTCACAGAGAGGCTATTGTCTCTTAGGTTTCCAAGAACAAAAAAAATTCTTCATTGGCAGAAATCATTGGCATGTTCAGACCATGAAAATGATTATTAAGGTTAATATAATTAGTTTGCTGCATTTGGAGATTTATTCACAAACATATCTTTTAATGGGTATATACACATATTCACACTATACATAAAAATATTTTATTAGGTAAAGTTGTTTGATGCTGTGGTTTGTTTGGTTTTGGTTTTTGGTTTTTGGTTTTTTTTTTTTTAATTTTCCTACTTTGCCCGTATGCAAAATAAAGGAAGATACTTTGCTGCAGATCTGAGAGTATTACTCATGGTGATATTTTTAGTGTACTTCTAAATGGATGATGGATAAAGCATTTGAGCTTGCTTACAGTATCTGTTGTGATGAGAAGTCATCTCAAAAAGCTTACAGTTTGTGGTTCAGCACTTGCTTATTGGAAAATAGACAAATAATGTATCATATCTCAATTTTGTTCATTAGGCTCTGACAGAGGCACAAAGTTCTTTTGTGAAATAGTTTCACAATTAATTGCCTTTTCAGAGAATCTATAAGAGAAGCTTATTATTTTATAATTTGACAAGACTAAATGCTGGCATTTTCTGTAATATGTTGTCACCTCTGCAACATTTTAGATCTCTTGTTTGAAGTATTAAATATGAATAGCTTTGATTGTATTTCAGAGTGTTTTGCGCTTTCCCTACAGTGTTGTGCATTTTAAATGAAGGGTATTAGGTAAGCGTATTATCCTGCATACATTACTGCTTGTCATACTCCAGTTAGATTCACTGTCTCTGTTTCCAAACACAGTCTGCTCTGTAGTGCTGCAATCAGAAAAAATTGAAAGGCACAGGAGCTCCTAGCCTGAAATAATTAACTTCCTGAAAGTTATGCCTCTTTCAGCTTCACTGAGTTCTGAGATAGAATGTTTGCTTCAAATGTCAAAGAATAAGGAAAAAACAAGCTAAATATTACATCCTGTCAAAGTGCTTTGGGTTTTTTTTGACCTCAAAATGCAGCTTAAATACTCAGATCCATTCTATCGGTGTGATCATATCTTCCCACAAAGTTTGACCAGATTAAATTCAAATACTTGTTGTTTCTAATTGCATACAATGGGTAAAAGAAAATGCTGAGGTTCCATGTAGGGTTTTAATATTCAGCTATTACTACCTGCACTGTTGGTGTAGAAAACTGTTCTTCCACAGTTATCCTAGCAATACCTGGAAAAGTACAGTTTTGTTGGAACAGCTGCTTTTGCTCTTGGTGCTTCTCTGGGCATATCTAAGAAATTAGGGTTTGTGGTCTGTGGTCTATGCTATGCACAGTTTATGCAGCACAGAATAATTTTTTCTCACACCAGTAACACATTCATGCTGGAGGCAGACTGGGGCTCTTGACTCTTCTCAGTGATGAATATGCATTCTGTGGTTGGCAGAATTTTCTGTTATCAGCAGCACAAAGTAAAATTCATATTGGAGATGCAGTAATACAAGTGAAAAAACTTTCTTATAAATGTATATGAGTAATATAATCATATAAAACAATCAACTTAGTAGTAATAGAGAAGTATTTTACAGACACACAATTATCTGCTTTGTATTATTTATTACCAAGGCAGGACTCATCCCTTAGGAGCTTTTGGTATCTTCTCATTTGAGAAACCTGGCATGATGACAGCCCTGCTATTCTGTCATTGGTATTCTGTCACTTGTTATTTTTTTCCAGAGAGGTTTAATTATAATCCAGAAATTTGAATTTCTGTGTGGAAACTTGGCAGGTGGAATATTATTGCAGGACTTTTCCAATTTTTGAAAACATTACTCTTGATACATTTGTGGAATTATGGAAACATCTTAGTGTGGGTTGTTTTAATGCAATTTTATTCAAGACTCTTTAAGGGACAGTACTTAGAATGTGACCTGTGTCACTGGAACTGGTGTAAAATAGTGAGGGAGCAAAGTTTGTTGGTTCTGCATTGAGTGGGATCATGCATTAAGAGCTGACTTTACTGTAGGACTTCAGGAAAGATGAGGCAAAGATTTGTTTCCCTGTGTTGACCAAATCAATTATTAAGCCTAACTTGTAATTCTTACAATTTGGTGCCTTTAGTCCTTTAAGGTAAGGAAGATTTTTTTACCAGAAAAGTCTTTTTTTCTTTTTTTTCTGGTTGTCTTGGCCAGAAGGTTCATTGCTGTAGTGAAATAACCATGAAATAACCAACAATGAAGAAATTAAAGATCTGTCCTTTTGCTGACAGATCTTCCACGGGCTTCCCAGAAGTCTTCATGTAAATATTTTTGTCCTGAACCCATATTCAGTATTACAGTGCCTTCAGTAAGGATTTTAGATTGAGACTCCAGTGCTTTACCAGTACAGTTTTTTTGAGACATACCATTGCTGCAATCTCTGGAAACTGCTTGGTGATTATCTATGACCTCTACCAATACCAATTATGTGTCTTATTAAAAATAATCCTTTTGATTCCATTCTTTTGGAAGTCTTTCCATTGAGAGTTGCCCATTAAAATATGAAAGTCTTTCAACATTTGAATTAATGAAGAGAAGTCCTTGTATTCAGCCTACATAGTTTCACAAAATCAGTTTCCAGAATCTTTGGTTCATTAAGGACTTTTAAAATGTTACTTACTGCCACAGTTAAATCTGAATGCCTCAGGGGCACATGAATTTGTATTAAGACTCAGCTTAAACACTTCAAACAGCTTTTCCTACTTACCTATGAAAAGAAATCCAACATAAATTTGAACCTAGAAAAACAAAAAAATTGACAACAAAAGTTTTCAACATTTTCTTCAGCTAAATTTTTTGTACTCCAGATTGAATCATGATTAGTGGATGATTAATCTGCTGCTGTTCTATAGTGACTTAGTTTTTGCAGGATGTGACATTTCCCTGGTAGTGTCACAGTGCATTTTGGGTGATTTAATGTTGTATATGGCATAGAAACCATCTCATAAACTAGCTCAGGTGTACGTGTGTAAACCACATTGTTTTATTTTTAATGAAATATTTGAAGAGCCTTAATTAAAAAAAAAAAAAAAAACAACCAAAAAACCAAAAAAAAAAACCCCAAACAAACAAACAAACAAAAAAAAGCTAAAGATTGTGTTTTCTAAAACCTTCTCACATCTCTTGGGTTTGTTCACTAGGCCATAACATGCTGAGTAAATGAGAACTGCTTTTCATTCCATTCTCAAAAGATTTGTTTCTGCTGAAACTGGGGAGGAGAGGATGAAAACTGTGCAAGTTAAGGGGGAAAAAAAGATCCTTCAGGCTGACACAAGTACTCCATTCCTGCTGCAGACTTTGTACTGCTGATCAACATCACCACCACCCTGCACTTAAAAAGAACAGACTGCTGTGTTCTGTATAATTTCTGGATCAACTACTTTACTTGTCTTTTCAAAACTTGAGGCAAGCCTAAAAGTGAACTGTGTAGATGTTTACTGTCAAGTTAACTTTTTAGGTTAAGATGTTACAAACAGGCCAATCTGACAGTAACTCAGTGTATAGCGGAAGGCTTAAGGATATTCTTTATTTTTTTCTAAGAAATTTTATCACCACCACAAGTAGCATTAGATTCAGCCAGACAATAGGGAAAATACTTTTCTCCTCACCTAGTCAAAAATACTCACAATTTCAGTTTGATGAGTATTTTAAGGTCTGAATTGAAAGGCCCAGTTAGCTCCAGGTTTTACACAGAAGGAATTTTAAAGCATTTTGATTTTCTCAGAAGCAGAATAGTCATATAAAGGATATTTGCTTCATAAACTGGAAATACTATTTAGAGCATTAAGAATTATATATTTTCTCAGAAATGTAAAGAAATATTGGAAGAAAACAACCCATAAACACTTTTAATTTTAAAAGCCCTTGCACTGTTCAGTTTTCAATGATTTTAAATTCAATTTCTCTTTTTATTTATACACAAATTATTCTCTTCCTATTTTTCATTGTAACCCCTAAAATGTTTTTCTTTTATCTGCAGATCCACAGGTATTTTTTTAGTTCTTTATAAAGCATGTATGATATATATGTGTATATATAAATTTTTCATTTTTCTATTCTACTGTCTAAAAAGAAGGTTGCCAGATGAGGAGTCTGAGCTGTCCAGCTGCTGAGGCAGCTGAATCCAAGGTCCAGGGACCAGGCTATGTCAGGTATCTGGTGGGAGGAGACATAACTGTGGGGTTTTGAATCATTTGAATCCCCTAAAGGTGAGGATTCTACAACTCAAATTCATTCTCATTTTATCCACATGGTCCTCTGCGGACCAAACCACAGCTTTTAAACTCTTTTAAGTGCATAAAAATTATATTAAGATACCCAACCATATTAAGACTTTGTTATATAATTTACTGATTCAGGTTATATGGCCATGATAATCTTGAAGTAAAAAATGTGAGGGTGAATTTGGTGTTATCTTCAGAAGGGCACTCCATAGAGAATAGGATAGGTTTCACTTTCCATTTATAAAATGAAACTTGACCTGAAAAGATTTTATGCTATTTTCAAGTGATATGGGAATTGGCCTTAGTAACAGAAGTGTAGTTTTTTGTGTGTTTAACCTACTTTTCACTAAGTAGATATATTTTAATGCTGTGAGGACTGTCTGGGATGTGTTTTAGTAGTCCTTTAATGCACACTGCAGATGTTGATGACCCAAGAAGACTTTCTGTGCATTTGAGGTACAGACAGACATACTTTCTTCCAAAATATACCCTGGTGAGTCCTAATGCTGTAGTATAAAACATAAACAGGTATTATGTGTGTTTTAATGTCTTACCATAAAAACGTGCATTTAAGGTAAAGAAACATCTGTGAAATTTGGCATTTTGATTTTTTTTTTAAATCCATCATTGATTTTGAATCTACTCTCAGTAAATGTAAAAATGGGACAAGGCTGTCTTCTTTTAGTAGTAATAACTAATTTTCCCCAAAATTGTTTTGGGAAAAAAAAAAAAAGACCAAAAATTCAAGCTGTATTTTGTATCGCTATTAATAATTTATATCCCATAAAAATAGTATGGAGTTTTTTTCAGTCAAAAAAGCAAGCAACAGACTCAAAAACAAACAAACAAACAAACAAAACCCCACAAAAACCACAATCTGAATCAAAAAAGGAGGACGGTTAATAACATTTAATATGTCTGTGCAGCGAATGCAATGTACAGACAAAATAGAGGGTTATGATAAGCCCTTACTGTTGAAAATAGCATAAAACCTTGGCATTATTTTGCCTACCAAGCAGAAAAATAATGTTTGTTGGGGTGTCTCAGGTGCAGGTGCAGCCTTTCCTCTACAGGAAATTATATAGTTAAACAAGTGTAGCATCCTTTACAGGATCAAAACTTTCATAGGTTGTTCAGATCCAGTTATTAAAATTACTAGAAAGTTGCTTCTGCCCAAATCCAAATCCAAAGGAGACCACATGCTAAAGAAAGTAGAATGGATTGTATTTAGCAGTAAATGTGAGGAAGAGAGAGGAAGAGAGAGAGAGAGAGAGAGAGAGATCGCAATAGAAAAAGAGATAGTGAGGAGGAGAGAAAGAGAGTGACAGAGACAGATAAAGTAGAATCTGCTCCTTGGGTCCTGATGACATCCTATTGATCCTCTTCTTCAGGTCCTCTCTGTAGTGAGATTCCCACAAAATATTGAATTCAATGGATTAATATTGTTCAGGCCAGGTGGGAATGCCCAGGTGCCTCCCGTGGGGGGCAAGTTTGACAGTGTTTCTTGCAACAGACTCTGAGTCTGTTCATCACTTCGCATCACATGCAGTCCTCTGTTTCAAGGCCTCAGGAATTAATGTGGGGGACACTTTGGGGATCTTCAATGGTTTATGACACCTCGTCAGATGTGGATGCTGAAAACCCGGTCAGAGAGAAATATCAGGCAGCAGCAGAGTTTGTGAGAAATCTGGGCACATAACTTTCTCACACTGGCCTGAGAAATTGTGAGGAAGAATCAAAGACAATCCTTGGAAGGTGAAAAACTGTTAACATGGAAAACTGTTAAGGTGGAAAACCGTTAGCAGGTGGTGTTTTTCTAACTTGTTATTTACTTGGAAAAAGCTGTCAAGGAGTGTTGTTCTGAGTGTCCAATTATTTCTCTTGCTTGAAATTGTCTAAAGGACAATATAAAATGAAGTCTGGCTCTCTTTGTCTGAGAATAGAGGGTCTGTGTCATTGTTCTACTGCCATCCCAAATCCTACAATACTCACCTGCCTCTCACGTGACTGTCCCATGTACGTGGCCTTCCTGGAGTGCTGAATTTTACACCTGGGCCAGTTTGTGTAAGGGGGATGGCTGTTCATTGCCTCTTTCCAGAGGTTACACCAAACCCCCAAAACGCTCCACCTTCCCCCTTGGCTGTGGGAGCCTGTGCAAGCCTGGCCTCAGAAGATGAGCCTGTGGTTTATGGCCTCCCCTACCATGAACCCAGCTGATTTCCAGAACAACTTCTGGGTTTGGCTTTCTTGTGAATACATTCTTCTCCCTCAGCCTTGTTTACTGCTCCCTAGACCTGAGATAATTGGGCAAAAACATCGCCTTTCATTTGTCTCAAGTTCCCGCATGGCGGCTTAACTTGCAGTCCAAAGTTCCAGTCAGGAGGCTTATTCAGAGAGGGATGGGCTTTGGTCTTTGCAGCTTCTTATACAGTTTTGCAATAATGGGCCAAAAGTCCTCCATAACAATGTTCAAGCTATGAACCATAACATTTCTGTCTGTCTGTCACTCAGATTATGTGAGTTTCTGTAGAAAATGAGACAGAAAGATTGGTAAGACTCAATTATATTGTAAAGATATTGCTATACATTACTTAAAAACTGACTCTCATACAAATATTTTGTGCAAGCTTTGGACTTCAAACTGGAGTGAGTTCCTATCCAAGAGAAAACATCCTGATTTTTATTGCAGTTACTGAGATAGGATCCTTCCAGCAAGTGGCTTGGAAACATCATCATCATCACAGCAGGCAAAGGGTTCTCAGTACTGACAGGAACTTAAGGCCAAGAGATGGCCTTCAGGAAAATATGCTTCCATCAAAGAAAGTCAAGCCATCAGGAGACTGATGCTATTTGAAATTAGATCTGGTCTTTTCAAGACAGTGATCATTGCCTCTCGTGCTCATGTTCCCTGCATAGGAAAATATGGTTGTACTCTTTGAAGTCTTCAGATGCCAGAGGCTTACTAGAAAATGCTAATACTAATAAAGGCTGATTAAACATTTGTATTATAATGTTGTAGCACCATGCATGTAAGTATTAGAATTACAATATCCTTACACAGCTAGCGGATTATCTGTTAGAAAGGTATCACACTGGGCCCTGGAGAGCCTCATCTGTTGCAGCAATTTCCAAACAATTCCAACTCTCTTTGCTTCCTTGTTTTTTGGTCCACTTTTTTTTTTTTTTTTTTTTTTTTTTTTTTTTTTTTTTTTTTTTTTTTTTTTTTTTTTTTTTGTGGCTTTTTTGTTGTTGTTTTGTTTTGTTTTTTTTGTTTTGTTTTGAGGTTTTGGGGGGGTTGGTTGGTTGGGGGTGTGATTTTTAATTTTTTTTTAATTATTGTTTTGTTTGGCTGTTTTATGTTGGTGGGCTGTTTCTTGTAGAAGTTAAAATGCTGGCTGGCTATATATTTCTTTTCCACTGATTGATGAGCACTGTGATATGTAGGTGGTTTCTGGAGTGAGAGAGGGCTTTTGTGTAGATGGGATGAGTTTGCTTTCTTCTGAAGCACTTTGATATTGTCAATTAGTAGCTGTGAGGGAAGTTTGTCTTCAAGATGCATTGGCACAAACAGTTGAAATTTATAATTATATTCTTCAAAGCCTCATAATAGGTAATACTAATTTGTTAGAACTCATATGGTGAATGAAACAAACCTCTTTTATACTCTCCTTCTCTCCAAATTATTATTGAACAGAACAGATACTCACCATATTTGAGAAAACTTCAGGATGGGAGGGATGACATAAAAACTTAGAGGTTTTATCCTTGATTATTTTCAGCTACTTAATGCCTCGAGTTTTAAGATCCTGCTTTCAAAAAGGAGGTTGGCACAATAGTTTGCTGTAAAAGATTTTCAAATGATTATGTAAACGTGAATATTTATAATTTCTGAGAATTTACTATTACAGATTTGAGAATACTCAGGTTCCGAGATATTATTTTCATGTTACAGTTTCATATTTAGTGAGCTAAGATAATGTTGTTTTTTTGGGTTTTTTTAAAGGGCTATATTTTAGCTCCATTAGACAAAATAATTAGAATGTTTAAAAGAATTACTGGGATTTATATTGGAGATTTAGCAGTGAAACCTTATTTTAGTTTGGTTGCCTATTTGAAAACTACTGATTGTTTAAAAACTCAAAATAAGAAATTTTCTCAGTTTCATTTGCTTGGAAAAGCTCTTGAGAAATTAGAAAAAAAAGTGAATGTTAGAAGTTCTGACAGATTAGATGTTTGTCAAAGTGAATGCAGTATTCAAGATGGATTTTGCTGGGGCACTAGAATATATCTACTGAAAAAGCTATCTATGGTTCCTAAATGTGACATCCTCAAAGACAGTTTGAAAGACATTATTAAAGGTTTGCTGTGCCACAACCAGGTGAGGACCCATAGCTAAAAACTATGGTCAGCTGCAGATTTCATTTACAAACATAGAAAAGGTCTTTACAAATACAGAAAAAAATACAGAAAAACAAAGGTTGTTGTTCTGGGTATCCTGTCTTCAGCAAAGTCCAAAAGCAGAAGATTAAGAAAACATATATCAGTAGAGCAAGCACATCATGATTTTTTTTTTTCCCAAAGTCTGACAGTCTCCAACAGTTGCAACTCACAGACTTTCTGATCTACCACTTGATTTTTGCTTAATAAGCTTCAGTGAATTTCTCTTCTGTGAACTTCTTAGTAACTCTTTGAATTCGAGTCAGTTTTAGCATCTGCAGCCTTCTGTTGGCAACAGATTCCACAGCTTTGCTAACTCCTGGGTGAGGGAGCACATCCTTCTGCATGTACAGCTGTCATGTGCTGGCTTATCCCACACCTCTCCAGCTTCTTTTAGTGGACCAACACTATTTAATATCTTCATTAATGACACAGACAAGGGTATGGAGTGCACCTCAGCAGATCTGCAGATGACCTCAAGCTGAGCAGTGCAGTTGACACACTTGAAGATCAGGCTGCTATCCAGGAAGACCTGGACAAGCCTGAGAAGTGGGGCAATGGGAATCTCACAGAATTTAGTAAGTCCAAGTGCAAGGTGCTGCAGCTGTGTTGAGGCAACCCCTCATGTTGATCCAGTCTGTGGGATGAACAGATCAAGAGCAGCTCCATGGAGAAGGACTTGGGGTTGCTGGTGGGTGAGAGGCTGGACTTGAGCCATCTATGTGCCTTTGAAGCCCAGAAAACCAAATGTGTCCTGAGCTGCATGCAAAGTGCTGTGGCCAGCAGGACAGGGAAGGTGATGCTGCCCCTCTGCTCTGCTCTGGTGAGTCCCCACCTGCAGTGCTGCATCCAGCTCTGGGGTTCTCAGCACAGCAAGGACATCAGTCTGTTGGAGGGAGACCAAAGGAGGCCACCAAGAGGATCAGAGGGCTGGAGCACCTCTCCCTCAATGAAAGGCTGAGAGAATTGTTCAGCCTGGAAAGGAAAAGGCTTTGGGATGACCTAATTGTGGCCTTCCAGTATCTGAAGGGAGCCTGCAGGAAAGCTGGAGAGGGACTTTGGGATTTTTCACAAGGGCATGTTGTGACAGAACTAGAGGGGAATGGCCTTAAGTGAAATAGGGTATATTGACATTAGATATTAGTAAAAATCCTTAGTGAGGGTGGTGAGGCACTGGAACGAGTTTCCCAGAGCAGTTGGATGCCCCATCCCTGAAAGTGTTCAAGGCCAAGTTGAATGGGGTTCTAAGCAGCCTGGTGTAGTGGAAGGTATCCTTGTCCACAGCAGGGGGGGTGGAACTAGATGATCTTTAAGGTCCTTTTTTCCTGTTGGAGGAAGACTGCCCAATCCCTTGTTCTGCTGGTTTCTGGATTCTACTCTTTTACAGTGTTAAGTTATCCACTCTTCTCTTTCCATGAAAGTCCTAATGTGCATTTTGCATGGATGTGAAACCACATGGACATTAAAAGAGATCTCAAGATTTCAGTTAGGTGTGTAGAGAAAGATCCTATAAGAGTCTGAAGCACTAGATAATCTTAGAGCTGTCTAAATAGAAGTTATACTCAGCATATTTTTTTAGCTGAAGCAGCACATATGGACCATTCAATTTTGAAAATTGTATGCTTTGATTATGAACATTATACTCATTTAAAGAAGGACTTAATTAACATAAGGTAGATTACTGCAAAAGATTTGGTTCCCATGCATTTAAATGTATGAGTTTTAAATGATGTACAGTCTACTCAAAATCAAGTTACTTTTCACTGGAATTTTTGTGATGGAGTTTTCCTAAATGTCAGTGAACCACGAAATGTAGGAAGGAGAACACATATTTTAATGAATAAAACGCTACTAGTAAAAAAAAAAAAACAACAAAATGCATAGTTGATTACCGATATATTTTCAAATTATTGTAGATTCATTTGAACTAATTGAAAGCAAATAAACCTGATTTTAAAAGAGGAAATCGTTGTAGTCTGCTGTAGTATTCTTTATATAAACTATTCATGTTCTTTTAATTCTTTCACTTTTTTATGCATTCTACTTTTTTTTTTCCTATTTGTTGTTGCACAAGTTTGTATTCTTTTGAGTGGAACTGAAAAGTAAAAAGTATGAAGCCTGTTTAAAATATTTGTGTTCATGTTTCTACAACTTTATTTAGAACTATAGGACATGAAAGTCCAGTAAAGGCCCCACCTTCCTGAGACCAGATCAACCATCCTTCCGCTTAACTTCCCCCAGTTTATATCCTGGGTGTGACAGTCTGGGGTGTGGAATATCCCTTTGGCACCTCCCTCGACCTGCTGGCACTTCTTGGGATGCAACCCAGGACACAATTGGCTTTCTGGGTCACCTGTCCCAGCTGTGCTCCCTCAGTTTCTTTTGCTGAGCTTCTCACTTGTAGAGCATGAGGCAAAATGAAAAGTCTTTGACTTAGGGTAAGCATGACTAAGCGAAAACCATAACATCAGTTTGTTATCAGCACCATCCTCATTGTAATCCAGAACACAGCACTGTAACAGCTACTGAGGAGAAAGTAATTAACTCTGCCCAGCTGAAACCAGGGCAATGTCATAGCAGAACTCCCTCCAGGATGAGACTGATGTTCAGGTTGTTCCAGGGCTGTAGACTCACATAATGATTTGGGTTGGAAGGATCTTCAAAGGTCATCTGGTTCTCACCAGGGATACCTCCCAGTTAACCTTGTGACCTTGAGTATTCCCAGAAATGGGGCATGCATCACATAACCTGTTCCAGTGTTTTACCACTGTAAACTTAAAGGAAAATCTTCCTTAAATCTACTCTAAATGTTCCCTCTTTTAGACCCTATTAAAATATCTGTCCTCATACAAAAGAGCTTTAAACTGGAAATACCACAATACTCAAGACAATTAATTAAACTGCTGTAAATGCTTCTGAATTTGCACAAAATTTGTTTCCATTCTAGGAAAAATGGAAATCTCAAGGAGACATCTGTCCCCAGATTATTATGCGTGTCTTTCTACGGAGCTTAAATAATTTAGTAGGAGTAAACCAGCAACATTTCCTAGAACTTTCATGAAAAATTTCCTGACTTTGACAGTAACAAAAAAATTTGAAAATAGTAATGAACTCCAGGAAACCAGTTGTTTCTTTTGTAAGTATCTTTGAATAAAGGCTCATTTAATCCTCATTGATTTAATAGTGTATGACACTAAACAAAACTGGCATTACTCGTAAATTTTTTTGCATATTTTTGGTTTAAATTCCAGTATTCAAGGGCTGATTAATGTCAGGCAGTTGCCTGAGCAAGCCTACACTCTACAGTAAATAACACTTTTTAATTAGTCCTGATGTGGATTGGAGGCTCAATATCTGATTAACATTCATAGCAGCTGTGGAGTGAAGTTCATGAATTGTGTGAACCCAGGCATTGTGTAACCCGCAGTAGCCTCTCAGTGTTACATACATCATGTCCACACACCTCCCATATATTGTGCTGATATTTGCTTAGCTGCTTCCCAAAGGGCCAGTAATTCTGAGAAGACTGTGCTGAGTCAGGCACAGTGTCCCTTATGCATTAGTCCTGGCAGGAATGATGTGGGGCCTGCAGGCTGCTCAGGACCAGCCACTGGAAAATCTGCCTAGGCAGATCAAAGAGGATGCCCACGCTCAGGGATTCCTCTTTGGATACCCAGGGCACTTAAGGTGTGAGGATTTCCATGACTCAAAGTATCATCACTGATGCTGAGAATACTGTTCTATAGGCAGATGGCAGTGACAGGGTGGTCCCATCTGCAGTGGGGGTGTTGCCCAGAATTCTAAAAAAGACATATCTCTAAATATTTTTTCTAAGACTACTTCATGTCAAAGTTTTCTTTTAAAAACTGTTGAATGAATTTTTTGATGGGAAAAATAGAGTTGTCCCATGTCTATTCTCTTTTACTGCCTTGATTTATGCATTCAAGCATGTCTTTGGGGATACTCTTTGCTCAGTTTCAGAAAATGGTTCTAATTTTGGAAGATGGAAGGATCTGCAGTGCATATGTGGAGCTCCACTGGTCAAGCTTTCAGACTATGATACTGTGAGTTAGTTCCTGGTCAGACTCTGAGCCCTGATGATTGCAGATTTGAGTCTCTGAGACTGAGCTGAGTTATGCTGGCTTCAATTCAGGAAGTCAAAACCACCTTCTCCAAGCTCTAGTGTTACACACGGTTTTCCATGTTCAGATGGGTGGAACCTCTTGGGTACTGGTTCATTCTACTGTCTTCAGGCTGCTGTTATGTATTTGTAGAATGGTTGGTATCATCTGTTTCCTTTGTAAAAAGCCCTCACCTCAGGGTGAGGGCTACTTTTTTCACTGCACTACTTTTATAAGAATGGCATTCAAACAATTAAGATTAGAATTAAACCCTACATTATCAGTTATATGTGTGCATATATATGTATATATAGATATATAGTTAACTGACAGGCACAACATGTGGTATAATCCAACAAAAAGATAACCAGATTTCTAGAGCCACTTATAAGTTATTAACACAGAAAATGCAACTAAAATGGAAGCTAAAATCTCATTATTTCTTCCTTATTCAATCTGCTACAGTCAATTTTTAATGCTTGCGTTTAAAGAGAAATTCATCTTTTGTTGCTATTTTTTATTAATTAATAAAAGGGATCCAGATTCACAAATGTAGGTTGTTACATAAATTCCCTTTAGATTCTGTGTCATTTATTGCCAGATATTACAAAAGAAGCATATGCCAATCACTTTTGATAGGCTACCATAATTAGTTGTGATGATTTAAGGTGGGTGCATGTGCATGTTCTACCTGCTGGTAGCTTAAACACAGCAACTTACTACGTTAAACATAACACATATGTTGAACCTGTTTACAGACAATAATGTACAGAACACGTAGAAACATCAATGCAGAATCTAGTCAAGATGTATTCTAATATTGTGATCAGTTATCATTTCATTTATTTGCCACATAAGCAATTACTTGTGGTTTGATGAGCTGTGGAGAAAGAAAAATGGAAAATTTATATTCTTTTCAAAGTAATAAAATTATGTAACATATATGTTATCTGCGTACATTATTTACATCAGGAGCACTCCTAGAGAAAAATGGAAAAAAAATTATATGGGCAAGAAATTATATGACAACAAATTATATGGACAAGGATCCCTTTTCCTTTTTTTTTTTATTTCTTCTAAACATCCTGAGCACACCAGGTCACAGTATTGGTACCAGTGTGGGAGAGTAAAACCTGAGTTTTTAGGTAGCGCTAGAGTAATGGGCATCCAAAGTTATGCTTGACTTCTCCAGGTGGGAAAAAAATCAGAATAATCTATTTTAAACTCCTGCCTGAGCTCAAGCAGAGGGGGGTATACTCACTCTTTTAAGCATGTCATTTAAATTAATATCCCATTTACTGCCAACAAGCTTGTTGGGAATAAGAACAGTGGTTGTAGGTGAGTGCCAGAACAGCTCCTGGTTGTAGTGCCTGCAGTGAGTCCTCCTGCTCAGCTGGGCTTTGACACAGAACAGCAGTTAACAGAAAAAAACTTCACTTTGAATAAATAAATACTGGCCTTTCTTTTTCACCAAGTGAAAATGATCACCAGCCAGCTCAGATATGCTGACATGGATTTTACCATTGCTACAGATTTAAATAGCAATATTTAAAAAATTATTTACTTAATTTAAGTATTCTATGTAACAAAGTGGCAGGGAGTAACAATGTGTGCATGCCAGAAAATGCAGTAAGTTTGATTAAACCTTTGTGACTCTTTAGGATGGAGGGTGACTCATCCACTTACAGTCAGTATTAAAGGTTCAGTTGAGACAATGAAAATACATTTGGAAGAAAAAAAAAAACAATTGCAAGCAGTGCTATCTTAGATATATTAAGAGTTTAGTTTTTATTTGGCTGCCAAACTGTGTTTGTTCTTCAGGATGACTGCTGACTGAAAAAGACTAAGTACATAATTTCATTACTTACTATTTTTCTGTATGATACCCCACTTGCCTTTCATCATTCCTTTGTGATTTTTGTTAAAATAATAGTTAGGTGTTTCCTCATCAAGACATAATAATGAAAGAAAAAAAAAAAACAAAAACACAACCAGACTCAAAAACCAAAACAACCAATAATTAGTGGGAATAGAAGCATGACAGAAAATGTCTGAATTCTTGCCTTTTGCACTTTCTCCATGTGTGATATCAAATCAAACAAACTGGATGATGTGCTACAATGACTTAGTTTACCCAGTTGTCCAAGGTACTTTCTCTGTTTTGGTGGGCAGTGTCACCACTTTCCAAACACACAAATGGAGCTACCAAGTATTTGAACCATTGTGTAGTGTCTAACTTAATTTAATTCTAAAGATTTTGTGTGAGATGTATCACGTTTGCCTGTTTCACATCCTAGTCAGAGGGGAACTGATCGAGATTGTCTCTTGTTCATATAGCATTTGTAATTCAGGTAATAGCAGAGCTATATATATGGGGATTTTGTTATTTTTGTTTTCTTATTCATGAAAATTGCTGTTGCTTTGTCTTGCTTGATTAGTTGTACCTATTTAGAAGCTTCACTATTTCACTGTTACAAGTATAGACAGTAGAAGAGGTTTATCTGTTTTGTTTATTCTCAAAGATGAGATTATGTACCTCAAGGGATTCCAAAATAAAATTTTGAAATTCTATTTATCCTTTATACACCTTATAAATTCTGTGTAGACAAGATTTAAGCTTTAAGCTGATGAATAAAGTACTGCTAAAGCTTGTCTGTCAGTAAGAGGAGAATCCTAACTCAGAAAGGGCATCTTCATATGTGAGGAAACACAGAATGTGCTACGTATCCTGGATCTCTAAGAAAAGCTGTTCTCTAAGATTCAGAACACCAGTAAGACAAAAGGCAAAAATTTCAGAATCTTCCCCTGAGATTTTGCACTTAATCTTATTATTTTCATCAAGACTGAAGATCCTCCCTTTTATTGTTTTCTAATAACAGAAAATAATAATATGTAGGAAAAATAATTACTTGAATAATAAATATTCGTGGAACAGTCTGCTGTGAAACTGTTCCTCTCTTAAATGAGAATTCTAGCCAAAATTGTTGCATTTGGCATCTGCCAAATACAGTTTGTGTTTTTCCATTTGTAAGTAGGCTGGCTCTTCCTTTTGAAAACCCTGCATTTTTATCTCTTCAGTTCCTAGTGTTTAAAAATGCTGTTAGAACTCTACCCACTAGACCTCAAAAAATACCTAAACACTGTAAATTAAAACAATACAAGTATTCTCAAACATGCAAATATAATTAACGTTTCATCTTCTACTGAAAATTACATCTGAGATAAGACTATAAATAAAATTAGTTTTTAGTTTATGGTAGTTTTCTTCTTTATAGATTCCTTTGCAGAATGGGGAACATAATTATATTTGTACTTGAAAAGAAAAACAGCTTCAGTGCAGTCAATTATTAGATTGCATGAAACTGGCTGTCCTGTCAAAAGAAGAGCTCCTGTCCTTGACTCTAAATTGATAAATCACTCTTCAAACCTTGTAGGAACTTGCTGAGAGTATGTTCATTCCCACTTCCAGCAGGTTTCTTTTGATGCCATTGCCAGTCATCCAGTCCTTAATGGCCTTGAACATCATATTCTGCAAAATAAGAAATGCTTCAATCACATTTTCTGGCTGGATTAAACTGGTGAAAAAGACAGCTGCCAGATTTGTTTTGTGTATCCCCGTAAGCTTTGTATTGTTTAAAAGAAATGCAGTAGATGCCAACCTTGAACTGCTTGCCAAACAGAAGTTTTGTTTCCTTTAAAATATTTTAAATTGCCCATGTATTACTTTTAATTAGAGGTGAGTCTCTGTGAGCTAAGGAACAGGTGTAGCTATACTAATGTAATTGTGTGTCAATACATCTCTGTTTCTATTCTGGGTATGTATGGCACTTACAATGAGATTTTGTGATTTATTTTAGAATGCAAATAACACAGTATTCCTCAGAAACTTGGGCATGTGCAAATATCCTTGTCTGTAATGACTCTAGAAAAACAGAACAACTCTGCTGAGGGGAAAATACACTTTTACAAGAACTGAAGCCCAGAAGGGTCTGGTATCATTCCCTAACTTCAGGATCTGGATATGAAACCAGCTTCTACTCTGGAAGTGTGTGTCCTGTCCATGAACATGAGCTGCCTTCAGACAATTGGCAGGACCTGGCCCCAGATCCCTCTTTGAGGGGAGTGTTGGGTGTTCTGGGGCTGCTGCAGGCATTGCCAATGTTCCTCTGTCAAAAGGCACAGGAACATTTGGTTCTCTGACTGGGAGAATAATGTGGCTTCTTTAGAGGAGGACTGTACAGCTGCCTCTCAGTTGGTCAGTAGCAGTCCTTTTTAAAATACTGGTGTCCCTGAGTTACTCCTCTATGTAGTTCCCTTAAAAATTAGCGAAAAGATCAAAAAAAGAGGTGTCTAGGATAAAGCCTGAGAAACAGATTGGATCCCTCACAGTAAGGAAGCAAAGTGCTAGTGCAGTGTTTGACCTCGAGGTGACCAGCACAGAGTTTCAGCTGCAGCTGAAGAGGTGCATTCATGTTCTAGCAGGGAAAAGAATGCTGAAGGGACAAAAAAGATGTTGTGGCTGGCAAGTTATTGTTTGATGCTTCCCATGAGTCTGTGAACCTAAGGCCTAATTAAACCATGCCTAGTGCAGCTTTCTTCCCTCTGGAGTGGGACAATATCTTCTCTGCTGTAGCAGTAATCCAGCATCAATGAAAGAAAATGTCAGTCACTTTGATGAACTTCCCAGCAGAATTCAACAAACCAGAGGCAAGGATGTTGGGGAGAGAAACCTGAACTTTTAATATATTTAGCAGAGCAAGAACAAGTACTTATAGTCCTTCTTTTATTAAAACCGACTTAAAAGATCTGTTGAGAGTAGTTCAATATCATTTCTTTATTGTTTCACGGAGTGAGACATCAAATATTTTGACTGCAAGAAAAGGCTGATTCTTTAAAGTTTTACTAAGTGTAACATCCATGAGCCAACTAAGTTTTTATTTCTTTCATACTAACATCTATTCAGCAAAATTTAGAGATTGACAAACTGAACTTGAGACGATTACTTGAAAAAGTTATCTAAAGACTCATGGCTTATGTCCTTCTGCCTTTTTGGATTGTACCTTGTCTTTTACCTGAGTCAGCACTCAGGTCCTGGCCAAACTGCAGGGCACCTCTGCCTCTCTGTTCCATAGCCCTGCATGCTGGGGGTACAGGTGGAAAGCATTGCAGCTCCTTTCCAGGCTCTTAAGTCCAGGTTTTCTGTCCCTTGTGGAGTCAAAGGTCCTGTCCCAAGATCAAATCTCAGTTGTTTGTATGTACTAAAAGTCTGGAAGCCTTCTGTGTCTGTTTGTTTTATTGTAAGCTGATCTTTTCTATGTACACCTAATGTAACCTTAAACATTTTGTCTAGTGCCATGATTAACCTCAAAATCCCCGTCTTTAGAGTGCCTTTTTTAATTTATTCTGTTTCTCTCTGTCTGCTGATTGTTTCAGTTGCTAGATTTCCTATATGAACTGATAATAATAACCCAATAATTCTGTAAAATGCATAAGAAATATCATCCCAATTGTTTTACTGTAATAATCTTCTTACAGTCTAGTCTGCCTCAAACGAAAAGTGTAATCTAAGTGCATATTTGTCTGCAAAAGAAAATGAAAAGTCAGAGATATCTTCTTCAGCCAAGTTTTTACCCTTCGTAATTTTTCTTAAAAGAACATGAAAATGTATCTATTACATGACATTTTTAGGAAGCAGTAAAAATATATGCTTATTAAAAAAACTTCAGATAATAGTTGTGTTTCAGTCTTCTGTCACCATGTATTTTGCTGGGGCTGTTATTATGGACTCATTGATTGAGATTTTGAGTGCTTATGAATCTTAGGACATAGAAATACATTTCTACCCTTCATGGTTGTGGGAGAAAATTTATGACTTCTTGTGGTTTAAGCCTAGCTGGTAACTAAGCACCTTGCAGCTGCTTGCTCACTCCACACTCCCTGCTCCTCCCAGTGCAATAGGGAAGAGAATCAAAAGGAAAACTTTGTAAGTTCAGATAAAAATTAATAATTGACAGTAGTAATAATGATGATGATGATGAGGAGGAGGAGGAGGATGATGTAGGTTTGGGAAAAACCCCCAAAACCCCAAAATTCGACCATACAGATAAACCCCAAGAAAAACAAGTGATGCACAGTACAGTTGCTCCCTACCCACTACCCAAACCCCATTCCCCTGGGCTGTGGGTGGCTGGGGTGGGGGAGTGAGTGAGTGAGTGAGTGAGTGAGCAGCTGTGTGGGGCTTGGTTGCAAACTTGGCTTAAAACAGAACAGATCTGTCTGGTGCCCAGTGAAGCGCCGATGTGCCAGGCCATCAAATCCACACAATCCAGAAATCCTGGTTATCCCCCTCTGGTTATACCTGACTGGGAACAGGGCCCTTTAATTTTGTTCAAAAGATTCACCATTTCTTTCTCATGGAAGTGGACTAGGTGTTCTTTCCATAGAGTCAGTAATGTAATGAGCCCTTCCATTCTGCCTGGGAAACTGACCACTGGAAGTTGGAACAACAACTTTCCCCCCGTTTGTGATTGCATTTGCCTGCCATTCCCACAGCCCTGCCTCTAGGGTTGAGGGATGCTTTCAATCCCACTTCCTCTTGTCCACTCCATGGTCTCACTGAAACCTAAACATTTGCTCTTAATCACTGTCTCTTCCTTTCTTTTCCCCTCTTTTCCCAACCCTTCATATTTCCTTTCCCTTTGCTTCATTTCCTTTAATGAAGAATTCGCCTCTGCTAATTTCTTGAAAATATAAATGCTAACTTTTTTATGCCAATCAGATTTTTTTTTTGAGCATTAACTCATTGGAGAGCCAATGTTCATTAACAGATGTCTCTCTGCCTTCTCTGGGCAAGTTATTTTTTAATTATTTCATTATGTTCTCTGTATTTCTTTAATAATTACTGCCTTGCATGTAGCTCTGAATAGGAAGCTTTTCACAGAATACCAGCTTTTCATGTAATACTTCCCATCCTCCATAATGTATCTGATGAATAAACTGATTAAATAATTTAGGTGTTTGATAAAATTTATTTGTAAAATTTACATAGAGACAATGAGGTCTATTATAGAGTCTTTGGAAACAACACAGGAATGACAATGAAAGCAGACAGCAGTTAGATAAGTAGAAGCTTGATGTTTAGAGATACATAAATGTATTCAAACCAAAAGATTTGCAACTGCAGTTATCTGTTAACCCTTGGTTTCAGTCTATTTCCTGTTTTTCCTTTTTATTTTTTTTCTTTTTCACCAGCTTTTGTGATTTTTATGTAATGTTCTTTGGCATAAAATTGTTTTAGTTGCTGTCTGAGTTTGGGACATGTTGGAGATATCATTTTAGACTTCTTAATACTGAAATCATTCTAGAATATGTACATGCAGCTGAGTTACTACAAGGAATACTCTGAGTATGCTCCCTTACAACACCTGGGGGAAGACTTCACTGCAAATTCCACATTTTCCCCACATGTTATTTGTACAGTACCACATAATTCTAAGACTATGTCTTATGTATTTGACCATGGTGTAGTGTAGGATAGTTTTGGGTTTTTTTTATACCAGTGTAATTTGTGAATTCATTTCCTCAGTTTATTATTTAAGTTGGAGGGTTAATTTAACCCACGATAAAACAGGAATCTTATCTTCCTCTATGTTTCATGTTTTTTGGTAATTTTCTTTTAAAGTAGATGCCTTGGATTTCTTTCAAGTCCCCTTGTGTTTTGTAAAGATAATCAGTTGCACCAACACCTCTGTCAGTTAACCAAGAAAGTTTATGTTTTAACCTTTATTTCACTAAAAGACAATAAATTAAAATTATGTATAAAACTGCCATATATATAAATCTCTAGTCTTTCTAGTCATTCAGATTTAAAAAACTCTTATCGTAGATTTTAATTTTGTTCTACTTCTAGGAAAGAATTTCTGCTTCTGGTGAAAAGTCACCTTGTGCTACACATCCAGTTTCTTTAGTCCTTCCTGTGTCCTGTACTCTCTCTTGTGTCCCCCATCTCTCCCATCCCTGTGGTTTTGAAGAAAGACAGTTGAGAACCAACAATTCAGACTGAAATTATTCTGGGCATTTTTAAAATTTAGGTTTTGGATAAGTTTGTAATATAGGGTGAATAATAAATCAGAATGCATAACAAACGGTAGAGGAGAATCTCCTGAACATTTCCATTCCTCTTAGGTAAAGAGAAGTGGTCTTAGGTCACAGTCTAAAAAAGTTTTTTAAACTTTTCAGCAAGAATGTATAAAAAAATGGCATTTATTTGGCAAAGCCATTGATTAGCCATGCTTGGCTTCCCACTGTTTTCAGAAGTTTGAGTTAACAGACACTTTCCAATGATGTGGTAGATTTACCTGATACAACTTTGAGCCCTTTGTACCTCAGCACTTACTTCAATGCCCATCCAGGGAAGACATTCAATCTGTTTGAGGAGGAAGACATAATTACCCTATTGCCAGAAAAACAGCAGCCTTCCTCAGGTTTAGAATGCTATGTGTGGCAGTAATGTAGGGTGCCTTGAGTGTATAGTTGTGATTAATGGAAGGTATACTTCCAAGACCTTAAAAAATCAATGGAACTTTTAGTTTAAGGTTTACTTGTAGCACATTTGTAATTAATATGTCCTGCTACACAGATGCTACTGTGCTGTGTCTTCATTTTCTTTCTAAAAGCTTTACCAAAAAAGAAAAAAGAAACACCACCAAAACAACATATTACTTTTTAAGCAGAATTTTTGGCTGCCTACATTGATTTCAACATAAATGTTATGAATAGCTTAAATGCTGCAAAAAGGAGGAAAGACATAGACATAGGCAGTTAGGAAGGCTGGTTCTATTTTTCCTGTATGATACAAACCAATATAATTATATTCTATTGCCAGAATGTCACTGTGCTCATACTCCCAGAGAGATTCAGTACCATTATGGGTACAGCTCTTTCACAGTGTTACAGAAGGGCCTATTGATCACTCCAACTTTTTAAAGAATGTGAAAAAGTTCCCTTGAAGTACATAGATCTCATAGTTCCCTTCTGCAAAAATGACTTTTGTTCTTCAAGATTAGGAAAAAAAATACAGTCTCTGATTTAGTTGCATGTTTTAATTTTAAATTTGTTCTAAAACTTCAGAAATTCTGTACACAACTTGCATAATGACACGTGATTTTTTTCATTCCATAATGTAAAACATTTTTGTAAAACAATTTCTCATACAAAATGTGAGGCAGGAAATAGTGTTGCTGGGTATTACTAATTAAACAAAATATTCAAGCTGTTGAGTATTGCAGGTAAATCATATGTGTATCTGTTCAGTACTGGTTTTCAGATATTTAATAAAGTGGCAGCATGTGTGTTTAACTAGAAATCAGCTCAGTTGGAATGGGGGTGCATGGTGTGAAAACTGTTTAGAGAACAAGGATTCCCACTGCTGTATAAAATTTGTGTTGTGATTTTTTTTGTTCCATGAAACAGAAACAAGGCCTTACCAATAAAATGAAGGGATTGAAATGAGCTTTTGCTTCAGAAGAGCAGTCAGAGAGCAAGGTCATGGCAGAATAGCTAATAGCACTGAAGTCAATGCTGTACCCATAAATATGTATTAATGAGAAAATATTAATTTAGTGCTGGATATTGTCCTTAATTCTGTCCTCTGTTTAAGTAACCTTCCAAAGGAATTGGTGCTTCCTAAAAAAATATGTTTTTCATAAAACTCCCAGCCAGCTCTAATGAGGGTTGCAGTGAGCACCAGAACAAAATTGCAGACAGGAAAGCAAATATTTTTTCTGTGATACAGATTCCCAATTTGATGTTGCTCTGTGGTGAAGAGGGAAGATGTGCAATGTAGGTCAGCATGGCATCAATTCTAGAAAATTAAAATACAGACACTTCCTCTCAAATCAGTTAAAGCATCCATCCAATTTCACAAATTAGAAAAACTGTGGACATGTGAAGCTATTTTGCATGGCACAAGATAATCACTACTTTTTATTGTGGTTCTCAATAGCTCTCATACATACAAAAAACCCTAAAATTTCATAGGTGTGCACATAAAACTTGCTCAGCGATCAGACTATAAAAAACTATGTCTATATTTTTCATATTTCGTGATTTAGTCAAAACATCAGTTCAAAAACTTGGTTGGAATTTTAGAAAGAATATATTTTTTTAACATTGTCATATGGGTGAAAATCCCCAGTATTTCCTTTCATTTTTCACTTATGCTAAGTACAAAGTGTGAGTTGTCTGTCAGACACTTAGAGAAGTGAGGCCAGAATCCAGTATAATTCCATGCCCTATTAACACAGATCTATTTCTAAGATCCTGACTAGAATAAGTTTAGCTCATCTCTGTGTACTTCCAGTTTTTTTTCTGACACACAGACCACCTACTAGGCATTTAAATTTTATATCACTTCCTGTGTATTTGGGGTTTTTTTCTTGTTTCTTTCCTTGAGTTTTTTTCTTCAAATTATTGTGTTGGGTTTTGGGTTTTTTTGTTTTGTTTTGGTTTGTTTGTTTCTTTCTTTTCTTTTTTTTTTTTTCTGATTTGCACCTTAAGCATCTTAATTGCCAAGTCTTCTTTGTTTTTTAGATATAAAGATATATACATAGATATAGTAGTATTTAGTTATATATCTAGATATATAGTATTTAGTTCTAGCTTATTTGTTTGAATGAATGACATGTAGTTGAAATAAAGTAAGCATCATTGTCTCTTAAGCAATAGAACCCTGTTTAAGAAAGATATATGTGAAAGAATCCTGTGAGCCTATCTTTATTTTCCTCTTTTACTTTGTGTCCTACATTCCATATATATTCTGACACTGTTTTTTTACAGCTTTCTGGTCTTATTTAAACTATTATTTTTGGCATTTGAGCTAACCAGAATGATTGTTTCATTTCAGTTTGGAAGACGTTCCATTGAAGACCTTTTTAATGATTTTCGAGATGGACGAAGACTCCTGGAGCTCCTGGAATGCCTTACAGGCCAAAAACTTGTATGTGGAAACTATTCTTAGGGGTCTGAATAGGTTTCAGTTTCATTTGAAATTAAGGAAACTTTGTGACTGAGAGCTGTATTAGACAGTAACACTTTTCAAGGCATATGCTTGAAATGAAAATATTCTGCTTTATTGTATGCACTTGCTAAGTGTGGCATAGAGAAACAAGAGTGAGGCAGGGTTCATTTAGATATCTGGATTTGAGCTGGAACAGAATTTAATATGTACAATTAGGTTTTCTAATTTCATACATATTGTCCATCTTGTCTGATTGTACTTGTCTGAAAAAAGGAGAACTGCTTGCTCTTATTAACCTGGGAATTCTAAAGTGACACAGTCACACACATTTTTCATGTCTTCTCTTGTGTTTCTGGTGGGACTTTGTAAGTACAGCATCTTCTCATAAGAAGGCTGGGAGACTGAGAATCAAAATCCAGAGATAATATACTTGTACATAAATATTAAACAAACTGGTCTTATCTGTTTAGTTGCCATAGCAACGTTCTTAAATTGTGCCATGCAGAAGACTACTAGTCATGGTAAAAATAATCTGTAATTATCTAATTTTATATGCATTTCAATGATTTCTTCACTGAAAATTGCCTTCTAACTGTGGATCCTTTGAACTTTGTTTCAAATTGAGTTTATTTCATGTTGAGAAATATTGCATGTTGTTCTGTGCATGTTAATATTCTATTCTCATAAAGCTATGAAATAGAAAACTACAGGTGTTATATATGATTTGAGTTACATATAGTGTAGTCTACATTCTAATTTTGGACAGTCAAGTTTGGTTTACTTTCTTTGCAGGCAAAAGAAAAGGGCTCCACAAGAGTTCATGCTCTGAACAATGTCAACAAAGCAATCCACGTTTTGCAGAGATATAATGTAAGTATCCAGCCAGCCAGGCACAGCACACAAAATGCATTTTAGGTGTTGAATCAAACACCTTGGTCTGTAGTATAAAGGCACTGGAGTCAAAGCAGTTTTATCAATGTGAATTAGATACTTTGTCATTCACCATCAGGGTTGAGTGTGTTTTAAGGAGTTTCCTCTTCCAGCAAATTTTGGCTAATACACCTATAATGGGGGCTGTTTGAAGACAAATCAAACTGCATGATTTTATTCTAATGAATGGTGTTTTAAATAAATTTTTAAAAGTTAAATACAAGAAGTCATCCATAGCTGGTTACAAGATGCTGCCTATCAAAATATTTACTCACAGTCTCTGACAGTTATGAAGTCTGGAAACCCAAGGCTTTTCCTACTTTTTTGTTGTTGTTTCAAAGGTGTCTGTCTCTCATGATTCAAAACACTAATCATATCAATATTGCTTTCAATTCTACCTAGTAAAGATTGATTTTTCAAGCCAGTATCCTGTGAATCATTCTTGAGTAAATATTCCCATATTATCTTTTTTATGCAGGCATTCTAATGGACCCATAATTTCAGCAGACATTTCCTCTGGCCAACTAATTTTATCATAACTCTCCTCAAGAATAAATTTAAAAGAACCCTATAACACCAGCTTAGACTTCACAGTAAGAGGTGACAAAACAAAGATAATGTATTCTGCGCTGTATATTATATTGGATTTCTTGATAGCTGCAGGAGGTCATTAATGCTGGAGTTCAAGTGCTGAATAAAGTTATTGATTTTATAAATCTAAGGTAATCCACCTAAAGATTTGTACATAAATGAAAGTGACCTTATAAGATTGACATAAAGACCTCCAGCATGATTTTGCTTTTTATTTAATGGAATTTGATGTCAATAAAGAGAAGAAAAAGTTTCTAAGTGTTCAAAATCAGCAATGTTTGACATTTCTGGGAAAAAAAATCATCAATACATTATTTCACACCATACAAGAAGGTTTTTATAGCATAACTGGCTACAAATAATCATATATTATTATTTTTGAATAATTTTATTCTGAATCCAAGGGTGTGCTTTTCACTCATTTTCTAGAGCATAATAATAGTCCCTTTCAAACCTGGGAAGAAAACAGGGAGTATTCCAATTTTAGAAGATAGAAGAAAAAACATTGTTTTAGAAAGTGAAGTGGTCATCCAGTGGCCATCATATTCATGTAATAAAAACCTTGTAAACTATATAGAAATTGGTATAGTATATATAAATATATACTGTATCTTGTCACTATGAAGTTGAAAGACCTACCTGTGAAATAGTTTCCTTAAGCTTCGATATTTTGCTGAATGATTTCTCTGGGACTTGAGGAATGTAAAATCAATGGTTCTAAAGTGAATTAAAGCCTGTGAGTAGCCTAGATTTTTCTGCTGATATGATCCATCTTTGCTCTGAGGTTCTGTGGTCATCTGGCTGATGAAAAATGCTGCTGATCCCAGTCAATCCATTTCACAGGGTTTTGTTCCCATAGAAAATCAATTGTGTTGAGGGGGGAGCGTGGAGGGTTGCCCCAGTAGAGGCTTAGATCTCCTTGTGGCAAAGGGGGTGTTGGAGTATGAATCCCCCTGGGCCAAACCCACACAGGCCCAGGAGTGCCCAGAGATGTGAGGATTGAATTAGAACCTTCAGAAAAACTAAAATATATAAATCCACACAGACATGAGGTAGAAGCGCGAGTTTAGTTTTAAACAGAGGATTTTAAAGTGCCTTGGCAAATTTGAGGCTGAATCAATTAGCAAGAAAAAGACTTAAATCTAGTTTAAAGTTCAAGTAACATTGCCTTTTGCAAAGTTAGTAAAATTCTAGTCATAACAAAAGTAATGTAGCCTTGCTAAACATTCCTAAATAGAACAGATAGAGCTATATATGTAGAGTTTGTGTAAGAATTTACAACTATTGTCGCATAGCAATCTTAACTTAGAATTGGTTCAGGGAGACTGTAGAAAATTCGTGTGAGTACCTAATTGGTTAAAAATAGAACAGAAATGCACTTTGAGAATGCAGAGAGACTCATGAAAAACACCAATGCTGCTGTTGTTGCTGTTGCTGCGACTGTTATAGATAAGACACTCATGGACACAGACTGAAAGTGCTGTGGCTGCTGCTTCTGCTTGGGACTTAGAGACTCTATGTTAGAGGTTTTCTGCATACTGGCTCAGACTGTAACAACCTCTGCCTTTATGAGGCTGATTTAGCCATGCAGTAAAGGACTTTGCTTTTACAACTACACAGTTTTTCAGTGAAAACGTGCCAAAATCTCTATGACAAGTGGGCAATGTTCCTCTGCTTCAGAAAAACAGAGGTGGGCTGAGGCTTCCATTTCCAAAAATGTATTTGTCTGTAGAATTGGCAGGCACGTCCCTAATAAACGTTGCAGGGTGCCACTTGCTGCAAGGAACTCCATTTTAAATGTAGCATGGTAAGTAAGTCTAAGTTCCATCTGGGAAACATCATAAGACTCTGGTGGTTAGAATAATAGCCAGTTTTGTGTGCTTTTAGTACAAAACATGGAATTCCTAAAGAAAAGAGCTCTTTGAGAGTTTTAGAGTTCTTGATAAAAGATCTAACTTTTGGTTTGTAAATTACCTATACCTAAATGCATTAAAAAATGAAAATAAAGCAACTCTTTTTGAGGGTGCAAAACTTCAGTCAACTTGCAGATGTAACTTCAAATAACTTCAGAAGTGCACTAGAGACTGCAGAATGTAGTTTGGGAGGAATGGAGTACTTTGCCATAAAAACCATCACTTCTGACCATGAAAAATTGCATCTATGAAGCAGCAAGGATGCCAATTTTAGAGCCATAATTCTATCCAAATGTGCAGGACAGCTTATAGTCCTTATAACCCTGAATTTGGCTTCCTTATTCAGAAAGTATAAAAAGTGGGGGAAGGTGAAGGATCATTTCCCATGTGGAGGAAGGAAAATTCCATTATGGTTAATAATGATGCATTATGGAATTTCAAATGCATGATAAAATTATGGAAAACAACATTACTAGACGAACTGCTATGGAAAAGACTTGCTTAGGTCACAATCACTGCTTTATCTGTATGCCAGAACACATCCTGTATATTTCTTTATACATTATAGAATTTAATTAAGGAAAATTAAGTTCTATTTTAATCTAAATATGTAATGTCTTGGGTTTGTAGGTTCTTACAGTGTCTAGATGTGTGTATTAACATTCAGTAAATTATATTATGTAAGGTAGTATAAAGCAGAGTTCACAGTTCTCTCTGTGTGATTTGTAATTGTAGATGCTTAATATAAAATATATTTGAGTTATTATAACTATTACTTTTCATTTTAAGTTTCACAGTATGTTGTAACTGGAATAATAGGAACTCCAGATCACTGCTGGTTTTTTTCCAGAACATTAATTGTGCCATTTATAAAATGTGAATTGTGTGTTTATGGAAAAACAGAAACCAAATGGGAGATTTACCTTAGCCTAGCCCTTCATCTGCTTCCAACCTCTTACGCTTGTTATTATTATTTTACAATCATTTTTTGTTTCTATAATAGGTTGATTTGGTAAACATAGGGAGCTCAGATATTGTGGATGGAAATCATAAGCTGACCCTTGGTTTGATCTGGAATATAATCCTCCACTGGCAGGTGAGTGGCACTACTCATGACTTCTTATGAAACACCTTTATTGCACTGCTCTTTTCCCCATTATTATCCAGCAACAACCTACAAAGTAAACTTAGACACTGCAATGTGGCAAATCAGTTAATATTATGCCAGTCTGCTTACATATGATTAATGATACCCAGAATATTAACAAAAAAGTTTTTACAGGATTAGCAGAATTTTTTTTGACTGTTATATCACAGTCAGATATTGCAAGATATATGTGTTATCCTAACAAAAATGGATAGACAAAGCCAATGTGGAACTTCTCTATTTTAATGAAGTAATCTCATCAGTTGCTTTTTCGCTGCTGACCCACTCTGGCAAGAATTATTTTTAGAACACTAAAAAAGCTGCTAGACTGCCTATTTATTGAGGCAGATGTGGCTCATTTAGCTTCTTTTCTCTTTAGAGAGAAAGGGGGGTTTGTGATATAGATCTCATAAAAACCAGCATGGTAGATGAGGACACTTAACTAAAAAAATCTGAAATGGCAATAAAATCAAAATTCAAAAAGGTCTAGCATCTAGATGCTTTGAATCTATGTGATTGTATGAATCTGGGCTAAGAGTCTGTTCATTAGTGTTGATGATGTTCCCCAAGTGGTAATCCACAAAATTTTCATAGAATAACAAGAAAATAATAACAAACAACACTTAAAAGACTTTAAAACTGAAACACTGTTATCAAAAATCAGATGTGTATCATTCATCCAAGTAGGGAACAATTTTATTCTAATTTTACAGGATGACAGCAACAGAAAAAAGCTGCATATAGTTAACTCATTTCTTCCTTTGTCTCCTGTTTCAATAATTTTAGTTTAACTGCATAAAATTGTTCAAAATTACTTAGTAAGAGCAGATGGAATATGATACCTAGCTATGCAACTTTTAACAATAACCCTTGAATCACTCCATTTTAATTTGTAGAAATTAAGGACTGAGGTGACTAATCATGTTCAAATCAATATTGTGTTTTCTTCATATTTTATCCTGAAGCAAAGTGTTAAAGGTGTGCTTTAGTATTAGCTGTGTACTTTTAATTTACTTTTCAGTCATTCTCACCCTTTTTCTTAGTGTGCACAGACACACAGAAGACACAGGTTCTGATGAAGCCTGATGAGCTTTTTGCCAGCAGCCACGTCAAAACCAAAAGCCTTTTGTTTGCAGTGCAAAAGTGATTCATTTCAAGCTTCTTCTTGAGCCCAGTGATAGCTGTGATGGCAGCTTGAATGGGTGAAAGATCCAAGGATCATATTTACCAATCAGTGACTAAATGTGTGACTCTTTGTCAGCACAGTCATAGTGATTTATTTGGTCCAAGTTTTGTCTGTACTTGGAGTTCTGTGATGCCTTAAGGAGCTAGAAATTAAACAACACACTTTTGAGCCAATATCAGTATAGGGGGTGATTCGAAAGCTGGTCTTTAACTGGAGGCCTCAGCACCAAGTATGAAAAAATGCCCACCCCACATAGGGCAAATACAGTTTTAGAAGTTCAGCAAATTATCATACTTGACAAGCATTCCCAATCAGAAACACAGGTAGTGAGGCAGCTCCCTGCCCTTGGTTCCAGCCTTTTCCACAACTTCCCCCTCTTTAGAGACAAAGTAAACTTTGTTTATGAGAAACTGTCTCAAGATGCTGTTCTAACCTTGGTTCTCAGAGGATTTGACCTTGGTCCTCACATTAGGACTGGGGCCTTTTGGAATGTATTCTGTCTTTCTGTCTAACAGAGTAGGTGAAAATCTAGCTATAAATCTATGTAGTTATACAATAATAGGCTACAGAGCTACAAATATTTGGGAAAATATAAAAGCGAAAAAGCAAAAATCAGTTTGGCATCACTGTATTTCATTTTGTTCTAGTCATGAAGTACTGAAAAGTNTGGGGCCTTTTGGAATGTATTCTGTCTTTCTGTCTAACAGAGTAGGTGAAAATCTAGCTATAAATCTATGTAGTTATACAATAATAGGCTACAGAGCTACAAATATTTGGGAAAATATAAAAGCGAAAAAGCAAAAATCAGTTTGGCATCACTGTATTTCATTTTGTTCTAGTCATGAAGTACTGAAAAGTGACCTGCACCTTCTGGACTTCCCTTTTTATTCAAATTTCTGTAAATAATTTTAGAGGTTTGCATTTTTTTTTTTCTAAAGAGTATCTAAAATGATTGGCAACAAGAAGCCTTTTTTAAATAATAACCCTTTTGCTGTTGCTTAATGATGAGTAATTTAAAAAGAAAATAGTCAAATGGCAAATTTACATTTTGGCTTTTCTCCTCAAAAAACCCACAACACTCAAGAGCCATTTGTTTGCTCTCTATTTCCCTCAAGGTACTGGAGGAGTTCAAAGTAAATTTGGTTATTTACAGCTCTGTGGAAAAAGTCTGTTCTTTTCCAGATTTTCTTTCACATTTCACAGTCAATTGCATGATCTAGAATATGTTTGTGATCATTCTGCCCTGTTTGTAGGTAGATATGATCTTACATACTGACAGAACTTATGGTGATACACAGCTGTAAATTTCTGAAGAAATTCTTCTTCCTGTTGGTTTGCCTATCACAGATGGTCCCTGGCAAGCAGCAGCTGGAAACACAATAAATTGTTCATGCAGAGTCAGGGCCACCAAACTTATCTGCCCCTTGTCTCAGCTTGGTAAAATACCAAGACTACTATATTTGTTCTTAGTCTTTGGAAGGCCTGAAGACAAATAAATAGGAATAGACGGGCTATTTGATGTAGTACATGCTTGTGTACTTTGTGTTTGTTGGTGCAATCCTGCTTTTGCTGATGCTGAGAAAAGACATTTAGAGGAAATTCATCTGTCTACATCTAAAACAAAAAAACACACAAAAAAAGATACCAGATTATTGTTTGTGTGGACACTTGTGTTGCTGCAGATGAACAGACAAGAAGCTTTTCCATTTTCACGTCCTGCAGCCAGGACCACATAAAGACACAACTGTACTTACACATGATGACATACATGATGGTCTCTTACAGAAACCTTAATCTCTTTGTGTAAAAACAGTTTTTAAAAAGAGATGGTAGAAGAAAGGTGCATGAAAGGAATAATGCCAGTACTAATCCAAGTGGATATCAGCAGTCCCATTGAGGAGAGGCAGTGGTGGAGGAGGTTGAAGCCCTGCAGCAGACAGGATTTGATGCACTGGTGCCACTCTCATCTCTGTGCAGTGGAAATATCATGGCTTTCTGTATCCCCTGTTGTGATTGTGTTCTTTCTTATCATGCCTGGGTTTTTTCACATTATTATTAAAAGTTTTCCTGAAATGGAACCATTGTTCTGAGCTGAGCACCTGGTGCCAAAGCTCGTTATGGTACAGAATCCATCAGACCCTATTTCCTTGAAGCTGCTGCCCTCTTTCTCACAGCTCTGTGTTCCCAGCCTCACTGCAGCATTAACATTTAAATAAAAACAGAGGAAAGCTATTAATTTCTGAACTGTAATATTTCATAATCCCTTATGAGAGTGAAAAAACATCCAGAAAAAAACAACAGAATGGATCTATACAAAAGGAAATATTTCAGAGGGGAGCATTTCAACAGCCTGTCAGCCTCATTTGCAGACTTATTAAAAGCATCAGGGTTATTGCACACATCAGTATTTTAATATGAATAACCTTTTAACTTAATTTTTATTTTTGATTATGGAAATGAAATGCTTCTGTCAATCCACCTTGAAGCAATGAAAAAAGAATATCCTTTACTTTGATAGTTGTCTTGAATATCTGTGAAAATGTCCTTAAAAGTGTTCTATCAAGTGCACTTGGAGAGAGTTTTGTGGTTCTAGCTGTAAAAATGTAATCTATGCAGTCAGAATACCTGAAATCTAGCAGGTAAAAAATGCAAAGTAATTCTGTCCAGGAGATGTAAGGTTCCTATTCTATTAAGAAAAATGAAAAATTATCTCTTTGAGAATAGTTTTCTTTTTAGATTATCTCCTCCCTCCCTCTTTTCTAGGGTCTGGCATACTGAAGCTAAGTGCCATTCTTACAAAATGTTACATGCCTGAGCTTTGGTTTTAGGTGACAGAGCTGTAGTGTGAGCCTGAGATCATGCTGTGTTCCTTGTCTCCCTGCACACACAGCAACACATGCCCAGATTCCAGGACATGGCTTTCCAGGGGGGAGATCAAAGGTCCATTGCTGCTGGGAGCCAGGGCTGGCTGTGCTGCCACTGTCTTCAAGTGGTGACAAGAGTGGCAGTGCTCTTGTTCTGTCCACAGCTTTCCTTCTGGCAGCCTGGCTTGTCAGAAGACAACTCAGTGATGTCCTTTCTCCCCCTCCTATCAAAATGTAATCTTTTCTTATTGCCACAGCACATGTCCTTTCCCCAGGAAGAGCAAGTGTGTCTGTTCTCTGGAAGTTAGAGTTTCCTACACCTGAGAGCTTTGTGTCCTGCCAGGATACACCTGAAAGCTTTGTGTCCTGCCAGGATAGCTGTGTTAGAAGGGAGAGGTAACAAAGAAATGAGCAGCAGAGGTCAACCCATCACCTGGCAGCTGAGGCAGAGGCCCTTTGAAACAGCTGTAGCATTTGAGCCTGGATGCTGAGGGAGTTTGTCTGTCTGAAAGCTCTTCCAGCTGACAGGAGCACATCTCTCTGTGCCACTTTTCCAGCAGTGCATTAACTGAGAAGCCTTCAAAAGGCTTTTTCTCACCAAAATGTCAGCCAGCCCTGCTGTGCTCAGGAGCTGCTCTTGCCTCAGCACCCAGCCATCCTGCAGAGGGGGGCACGGTGCTGCCAGGGTGCCAGGTGATGGCAACACCCCTCGGGACACTCAGAGGGACAGGGTGGCTCCAGCTGTGGAAGGGGAGTTATCCACCAGTTCTCAGCATTCAGGATGGGATCAGACCCTTCTACTCTGTGATTTTAAATGTCTGACTTTCCCTGCAAGGCAGCAAAAAAATCACAACTTTAACAGTCTTCACTCTTGCAAAGAAATGCTGGAAAAAGAGCAAAACTTTATCTATTGTAAGCATATTTGACTCAACAAGGTGAGATTGAAAATGTTTTGTATCTATTTACTGAAAAATAAAAATAAATGCTGGGTTTGGATTCATCACCTGGATTCTTCTGAATAATTTCCTTCCTGATGGCACATTTTTAAATTAATTTTGTTTAATCATCTTTCTTCATAGACATAACTCCTTTCTCTTTGATATCAGCTCAAACACATAATCAGTTCTGTGTTATGAATATATATATTTCTAAATATGGTATTCTTGCATTATTCAGCTATCATTTAATGCAAATGTGTGTTGTATTGTTCAAACATTAGAGTTTGCTTATAATATTCAGAAAAATCTGCATTTGTAAATATAAACATATGATAAAAAACCAAAATTAACAATGAACAATAAAATCTTAGCTTGGATATGTCTCCTTAACTGTAACTTCAGTATTTTCTAGTCTTTCATATTGTTTACATTTGGTGCAGTAGATGCAAGTTCCAAAAGTTGTGGTTTTTGGTTGTTGTTGTTGTTTTTCTTTTTTCTTTTTTCTTTTTTAGCATCCAGCTTGATCCAAAAAACAAGATTCTGTATTTTTATAGTAGTTAAGGTGCCTGAGAAAACAGAAGCCAAATCTGAGCTTCTTGGTACATTGTGTAAATCTACTTTGGCTTCTCTCAAAAAGGAAGACACTAAAAATATTGTCAGGAAATTCAAAACACCCACTCAGACATATGAAGCAAAAATAAAGAGTATATTTCCTCATTTTCTTACACTTTATTTTCTGTCTCCTGATGTAAAAATGGAGACAACTATAAAAAACTTTTGTTCTTTTCTGGCAGAATTTATATTAATTTTCATTGGTACAAATTACAATCTAAGACTAAAATCAGGAACGTATCCCCTGAAATTTAGAGAGGATGAATTTATCCTTCCATCTTAGAAACTTAATAACGTGTAAAATAAAGTTTACATCTGAGTCTCAAGATGAAAATCAAGAGCACTAGAACTCTTTGGGCAATATGGATTTGAGATGCAATCCCAAGATGTTGTTTCAGTAACTCATATCTTCACAAAATCAAATGATTGAATTAATTACTGTGAAACTAGTGAGCAACTTACCGTACTCAACAATAAAAGGTTATCTCTGTTTTTTCTACAATATCTTGGTAATTAATTGTTGTTGTTGTTGTTGTTGACTGTTCTTTCAGATTACAGCTTCTGCTTATTATCTTAATGTTTTTTTTAAGTCTCAAAGTGGTGCAGTCTTTATCATAAAGTAGATTCTGCCCTGTATGTGATTCTTTGTCTGACTGATAGTGGCAGCAGAGCAATTCAGGGTGAAAATGATAATGAAATGCAATATTCCCTAAGTGAATAAGCAGCAATAATCAACTTTATAGTTAAATTAGATCTTAGGGGATATTTTATAAGAACTGCTGTTCTAAAAGATATATGGCAAAAGCAATGATTTAAAAGGTGTTACTTTACAGGAAAATAATTTTTAGTAGAAGATTTATGTGCTCTTTTACTAGTAAGAAATTGATAGGAAATAAAAAATCTACTGCATTATGTCAAACTCTAGGATAATATTTATAAAAGCCTTTAGTAAAATAACTGTAGATTGATAAACTCTGTAGTGAAAAAGGAATATAAACTTCATTAAAATAATAAAATTGAAACATATGCAGTACTCTTTTAATGCATGCAATGAACTGACTTTTTGTCCAAGTGCATGTATGCAGATGTCGTTTGCACCTTTAAGTCAAAAACATTATCTACTGTGCACTGAGGAAATTTATTTTGCCTCAGTACTCTTTCAACTCTGTCAGTGAGAGAAGAGTGCTATTCATAATTTTATCAGCTTTTGCTCTAATGCATCATATTAACTAAGGGTGTATTTCCAGATCAGAGAAAACCACAAGGAGAAATACTTAGTTTCAAGGAGCTCTGTTATCACAAGTGATGATAACAAATGTTCCTTCTCTGTCCCTGCTTCACCTGTGGCACAGGGATGAATGCATTCAGTGCATGCCAGTAGCTGCTGTCTTTAAGCATTCAGAATTGATTGCTGTCACTACATTGTGAAAACAAGTATGTTCTTTAATTACTTAGGAGCTTTTCCTTTAAGGTTGAAATTTATTTAAGCGACGGCTTTTCATTTCAAGAAAAGAAATAGTCAGCTTTTAATGAGTTCAGTCATTGATCAAATTCTGTCTTTTCTTGCAGGTCAAAGATGTGATGAAGAACATCATGGCTGGGCTGCAGCAGACAAACAGTGAGATGATTCTGCTGAGCTGGGTCCGCCAATCCACTCGCAGTTACCCACAGGTCAACGTCACCAATTTCACCACTAGCTGGGCTGATGGGTTGGCTTTCAACGCACTCCTGCACAGCCACAGGTGGGAAAAGTGGCTTTTCACTGTTCCAGTCAGCTTGTGACAGAGGGCTGTAACAGGGCTTGAGGATGGTCTGTTATGTGGGGGGTTTAGCTGCTTCCTCTGTGGGTGTTTCAGCATTCTTTTAAATGACTGACCATTTGCTTTGACCTGGGGGCTGCATTTTGTGTCATATTAAATCCTCTCATGGAGGGAGAGCTTTCCACAGCACACCAAATACACACAGCTCAGATCCTTTTCTGGAATTTCAGGCTGTATACCAGGAAGACAGTCTTGAGGAGTACAGCCTTGGAAAATTGAGCAAGGCTTAGAAACTTAAGAGTAAGAATCCATAACTAAGCCTTTGAGGTTGTCCCAGAGAAAGAAAGAGATTTTCCTGTGGGTACTTAGAGGGGGAAAATGTGGTGTTTGTTGAAAGCCTCTCATAGCTGCTGAGTTGAAAGTACGGATTTGACTCGCAAGGACACAGCTGGAGAAGGTAGTCTTTGTTTTCAACACCTTTCATGTTATTCCACCAGCTGATTTGAGATTTTAGTCTCTCTCAGAAGTTGCCTTCTTCTAGTCTATGCTGTATGAAACTCTACCTGTAGAGATTCAGAGTCCTCTGGGGGTTCTGTGTATGTGGCTTAAGGAAGATGTGCAAATCAATCTCTCTAAAAGACCCATTTCTTGCCACTGCTGCTTCTAAAGCAGCATTACATTTTACAACATGATAAACCTCCCAACCTCTCTTTTCTGACTATTATACTTCTCTCTTAAAAGGGACTGTCCTGCAAGGTTGCTGACTGCTCAAATTATTAGAGAGTAGATCTTTTTAACTGTGTAGTGGTTTAAACACTATCCAGAAATTGAACTCCAAATAAACCACTTCCTTCCCTCTGCCCCCTCTGGCAAAGGAGGAACAAAAACAGACTTTGGCTTGGGACCACAATTTAGTGAAAGCAAACAACAGTGGAATAAGAAATGCACAGCAACAACATCAACAGTAATCACAAAAGTGGACAGAAAGACAGGGTGTTTCTCACAAAATGATGGTCACCCCCTTGACTTCCATGTGGTGGCCAGGACAAGAAGGTGACAGATGCTCCCTACAGGCCATGTACATGTGGCTTCCCCAGACAAGGTGACTGTTTCCACATGCTGCTCCATGTGGCAGCTGGGAACAAGGGCAGGATGGTTAGGAGGGCTCTCAAATCCCAGGACAATGGGAAAAACTGACAAACAATCCTAGAACAGATTTCGAGCACAACAACCGTGTTCCATCCAGAGAGTTGCAACTGTATTTTTCCCTAAAATTTCCATACTATTGTAACCTCTCTTAGGATGTGAATATAACTTTTACCCCCAGGCATCTTTCCACAAATCTTTGCACCTAGAGACAATATCAGACTGCCTGTTTCCTGATCAGGGTGTCTGATAGTCAAGTATTCAGACCGCATGCTCTGCAGGGCTATGTAATATCTGGTGTCTGAAATCAGTAATCAGAAATTCTTTTTTGTCCTCTGTAGGAATAGCTTCAGAAGTCTGAACAGAGGAACTTATTCAGGATCAGTCCCTGGCTGGGGAGTGCAGTTGCCAGTAAACCACACTGGGATTGTCTAGACAGATCTCTGTGTCCTGTGTCAGACTTTGTGAACTGCTGTGTTCAGTTCAGTGTAAAGTTCACCAGATGAACATTCATTTCCTGCTTACTAGAATTTATGCACTTTATTCAGGTTTTGTAATTCAGGGCTGTAAAACTTAAGCCTGCTTTTACTCTTCCTCTGTCTGCTGCCATAAATCTTGCATAGCTTTCTGCACAATGAGCCTATTTTCAGTAGAAGTGAAGAATTACTCCACTGAAGTCTTGTCTCTTGCCCAGTAGTTACTGCACTTGTCTGGGAAATGGCAAGTGTTCAGTCAGATTTCTGGAGGCAAGTCTCCAAGACACACCAGTCTCTTCT
Organism: Cisticola juncidis; assembly: GCA_013400215.1. NCBI lineage: Eukaryota > Metazoa > Chordata > Aves > Passeriformes > Cisticolidae > Cisticola > Cisticola juncidis. The sequence continues at coordinate 997,787 of VXBR01000871.1, forward strand.
GGACTTCAATCACAAAGTTCTCTGCAAAAGTTTCATTTCTTCATTTCCTCCAAAGCCCTACTGCAGTAATTTTTGAGATGAAGCAATGATGTTTGATTTTTGTTGACTTTGCATTTCATGTTCAGTGTGTGGGAACACTGAATTACCCTTCAAGATTCCAGATGGAATCAGTTAAATAGGTACACTAGGATGTTCAGTGCTTGGGAACTCCTAACTGTATCCTATACTAATAAAAACCCTTCTCTAAGGAGCCTAATTCAATCACTCTAAGCAGCAGGTACATTAGAGACTTGTTGGGTCTCAGAGTGGCTTGGATTTATTGCCTAAAGAAGACAGTTTGATTATACACTGAAGAAAAGTTGTCCCAAGAGTGATTTACATGAATTCTCAGAGAAACCTGGTGTCTCACACATCCTATGCTTTATAAATATTTTGTGATTTACTTGCATAGAATGATAAACACTCTGATGACAAAAACTCCTGAGTTTAGCTCCTCTGTTTTCCCTGATCAATTTTCCAGTTTGCTTTGGGGTTTTTTTAGAATTCCCTATTTCTCCAGTTCTCCTGTTCCACTTCTTTCTTGTCTATTTCCTTGTTCTCCAAAAAGTTTTGTCCAGATGCTCTCTTCTTTTTTTTCCTTTCATCCTCTGACCTTATCCCTCTGTGTTGACAGAAATGGAAGCAGAGTTAATCATAAGAAAGGATAGCTATAGTCTGAAAATCAGGTATGATATTTAACTGGTACAGTGGACCTGGTGCATGATGTGTGTACTTTCCCCCAATTTTAGCTCTATTCCTAGACTTCTATAAAAACCAAACCAAGAAAAAAACAAAAACAAAACCTCCAAAATCCAACGGAAAACCCCCAACACCAAAAATCTCTCCAACACTGAAAGAGTGATACTACACAAGGGTTTTTTCCATAATATTTGGACTCTCTGAAAATGAGGGTAAATTTTGTGGTAGCATTAAAGGTATTTATTTTTCAAACAAATATCTTTCCTTATTGGATGGTGATGTTTTCAGTTTTCTTATATAATGTTTTCAGTGATGAACAGGTGGCTTTCTGTTTTGGTTTTTAGATGTTTTGTTGGATTTTTTTTTTAAGAGGTTCAGACAGTAATGTGAAATTTGCATCTGGATGAATTTTCCAAGCACATCCTTAAAGGGATTGAGATAGAGTAAGAGACTATCATGAAGCACTGACCACAGAGTTTTCTGTGAGAGCAGTGGAAAGCTTTATTTCTCATACCAATCCCTAGCTTTAATCTTACTATTTTGATTGGATCAGATTTTTCTAATGCTCTTTCTCTGTGATTTTATAAAGGGGTTACTTTAGGTAGATTTTTCCCATCTCTGTAATCACCATGTCTCCATGGACATTTAGGTTCTTTAGCAATTGCTTTCAACACTGAGTGCAAGAAGCAGTAGAACAGAGGTCACCTGGCAAATCTGCAAGGGCACATTAGTGAGCCCAGAGTGTGAATTTTCAGGATATAGGCTTGGCACATGATCTCTTGAATGGTATGTTCTGCACTGAACTGAAAAAAAAAAAAACAGACAGCAGCTGTGGAATGGCATCATCACCCTAGGAATATATAGAAACTAAAATATTTTCCTAATGAAGAGAAGTCAGTCCATCTACAGTTGAAACTCTCCCTTTCTTCAGGCTCCAGATCACAAAGACCTTTCCCCATTTACTTCTTTAATGTTTAATCTTTAGGTGGCTATCAGAGAGAACTTTACTTCTTTAACTTTTTTGGGGCTCTTTTTCTTTTCCCCTATGTCCCTGTAATCAGGATTTTGAAGTGGGAGCAGGTGGCATTCATTTTCTTCCTCCTTGCTTCTTTAAAGTGCTTGAACTTAGGCCAGGTGCCTTACAAATGAGCACTTCACTGCAGCTGTTTCTGCTTCAGGGTGCTAGAGTGAGGGAAGGAAAATGACATCATCAAAAAGAGCTCCTGGACAGAAGCAAAAAAAGGTTTTCTTCAGTAGTTTACAGGAAAAGTAAAAGCAAAAACAAGGGGTTGAAGAGGTATGAAAATAATCTTTCTTTTAGGAAACCACTAGGTTACGTATCAGTTACTCTCCCCTGACCTTTTTTAATTGTGAGTTCTGAAGACATGTACAAGGTATTCTTGTCTAAAAAGCTAAAGCAACAAACAAAAATTTTTCTCTTGAGGTGGAAATGGTAAATTTTATGATCTAAACATCACTATTTTCTCTCTACAATAATGAAAAATTATGGCTTGTCATATCCAGGACTTTAATCTCTACATAGAGGTCTGTCAGGATTTGTTTGTTGATAGTAAACTCCAGATTAAATTTTCCCACTCTGGCTGAACTAGTTCTGTTGTAAGTTAAGTGACTGGGGGTCAGAGGGGATGTAGGGGGGTCTCTTGTTTAATTTCCTTTTCTTGGAAAAAAGTTTTGAAAAAAATCAGGTTTTTGGGGTTTTTTTTATTGTTTCTATTTCTGCTAATGATAGGAAAGAACTGTTGGTACAAAAATTACCTTATGTACAATAGAAATTTCAGTCTTTACAATACAAACTTCTCCACTTAAGCCTTCATTCCTTTCAGTTTTGGCTCTCCATTGTCTTTTCATAACCTAATACAAGGCCAGTGCTGTTTGAGCTGATTGATGAATGGCTGGATAAAGCTCTGCCTGTTCTACTTAATTCTAATTTCTTTGAAATGCATATGGTTGTATTGTTCAGGGAGTGAGAAATGCTAGTTATTTTTCCTTGAGTTTGCTCCCTTTCAGAAAAGATCCTAGCTGCAGATATTAGAATAGATTTCATCTCCCTTGCTATTATTTGAACTACATGGAGAGGACAAATGAAGGCAGAGAATCAGTATTCCATTTCATTTCTTTCCTTTACTATTTCATACCTTCTCACTCGTGTATTTAAAACTCCTTAGAAAGCTAATAAGAGCTGTAATTTGAAAATCAATTTAAGTGTTATTTTGGGTTTTTTCAAAAACTATTTTTCCCTCACAATTAATAATATTTTAACCTATAATATTTCTCACAATCACACTTGGCACTATTGCCACATAAATACACCCAGTGAAACATCCTGGCACATAGCACTGGGAAGCTGATGCCTTCAAGCTGATGTTATGACACTCTTATTCTAGTGACAGAGCTACTGAAATGTGTATAGCAGCATAATCTTTAGACAGAGGGAAAATCTGGAATTCTAAATTTCTGTTGGAGTTGACAGAGCTTTCTGAATTTATTTTTATTTTAATTAAATTGGTACTTGTCAGATCTGACTTGTGGCCATATACTGGTAAGCTGTCTTGGAATCTATGCTCTCTACTTTATGTACAATACTAAGAAAATTGGTAGGAAATCTGACAGTGACGTAGTAAAGCTTACTAATTCTCTTCTGGCTGTGTCTCTGAGGGTTCAATTTTTTGCCATCTGTAATGAGTGGAAAGAGTTGCTGCATGTCCTCTGCACAGGCAGCAAGCAAACTCAGCCCAGGTGTTAAGATGTGATGTTGTTTGAAACTCTTCTGAGTGCTGGAGTGTTTGCTTTTTAAAAGAGCAAAAAAAAAAAAAAAGACCACAAAAACAAACTAACAAGAACTCTGTGTGTCTTATATTGAGAGTCCTGTCTCTACAGATGATATCACAAACATAATTTAAGACTATCTTGGTAGGTTAACTTGAAAATACCCTCCTGGATTATACAACAGAAAAGTTGGATGAAATTGCCTATCTAAGATATTATTAATGATGACAGAGATTTTCTCAGGAGGAGTAAGACAATATTGTGACATTCCTCAAGGAGCAATTGTAAATATTCATGTTCTTGCCCAGTGGAGTCCTGACTGATTAAAAGTGTGTACCTGTATATAAAATATTGTATCACCAAACAACAAATGATTGTGTGAAGATAATGTGGTGCTCTGAACATTGCAGGTATGCTTAGAACTTTAAGCCAGATTAAAAGAGAAGAACAAAAAGGAAAAAAAAAATTAAAAACTAGGGGGTAGTGGTCTTTTGGATACAATTCTTTCCTCTCCTTGTCCTAAAGGCTTTTCTTACCAAGTATTTTTTTACATCTAGTCTATGTAGTATATATGCAACACATCCTTGCCAAGCTTTTTAAGACAGTTATAGAGGACAGCTTGGTGTTTACTGCAGTGTTCCCTAAGCTAAATTTGCTGTATGAGCTTGTGCATCCTATGCCTAGTGTTAAATTTGGAGAGAATTTAAGTAATATCTGTGGGCTTGCAGAATGAGGTGTAGGGGTCTGGTGGATTGACCCCAGTCAGCAGCTGAGCACCCAACACCCCCTGTTTGCTTCACCCCCTGTTTGCTTCAGGACAGGGAAGAGAATAGGAAAAATGAGAGCAAGGAAACTCTTGAGTCAAAATAGAGACTCTTTTAATACATGGAGGGAAGGAGTACAGAAAAGCAAATGATGCAAAGGCAGTAACTGATGCCCAACCACTCTTCAAGCAGGAGACACATCCCCAGACAAGTAACCCCCAACTCATTCCCTTCCTTTACCCAGGTGTTAATGACTGAACAAGTTCTATGGCATGGGGTGTCCTTTTTACTGGTTTGAGTCACCTGTCCTGGTTACATCTCCTCCCAGTTCCTTGTCCTTTCTTGCCCCACTGGTTTGAGGAAGGTAGAGTGAAGTGAAAAAAGAGAGGGTCTTGATTTTATGTAAGCACACTTTGGTAATACCTGGTTTGCTCTGAGCACTATTTATGTGTAAATTGAAAACTCAGCGTCATGTACACGGCTATGAACAATGGTAACTCCATCCCCAATTAAAGGAGAATGGCCAAAAATAGTTTTTTACTAATTATGTACACATAGGGTGTATTTTTGTGTGCCCGTGTTTTAGTACACAAACCAGTCTATGGGATCATAGACTTCATCCATCTATGAGTAAACCCAGAGATTACTGCCTAAGTTTCCTCTCCATTATCCACCCTGTCCCCAAGCAGATTTAATATTAAACTAACATTAATTCATATTTTGGAGTTATTCTGCTTGAGGGAAGGAGAAAACTCTAATATTTAAGCATCTATGCTGAGATGGGTGAAATAACTTAGTTGTTACTATGTAAATCACTCCCCTCTCAGAAAAAAATGGATAGCAAAGGTACATAACTGGAGAATAACTGCTAGATAAAGGGCATTTTTTTCTTTACTCTCTTGACATTTTTACAATATGATGTAGTGAACATTTTCTCCATTTATTATAACTCAGGAGACTATTTGAAATTAACTTCCAAAATTAATAAAAATACGAGTAAATCTGTCAGTAATTTCAAAATTTAAATTGTGTACACGTGCTTGATTTATCTGTAGTTAAAATTATACATTTAAATGTCCTCTGATTTAGAACACTATATTGAAGTCACAAATAGCGTAGTTGTTTTTCTTCATATTACATGCACAGCAATTACATAGTATTTGATTAAACTTTATTTCTCCAGAGTGACTGATAACAAATTCTGATTTCCTAATGGATAACTCCCAGATGAAAGGCCAAAGATTGTGCAGTACTAACATTATTTATACTGAAAGTAATGCAGCTGCTAATGCAAGGTCCCAAACTGTGCATCTGAGCTATAATTCAGTTTTGGTCATTCTGTCTTTTCCTGTAACAGCATGTAAATTGTGACCTGGCAGTGTTAGGGTAAGAGTTGAGTTCTATTTTCTTACAGGTTTTTCTATGATTCTATGAATTTTTTAACAAGTTGATGGGTTGCAATCTGATATAACAGTGAGCTGCTATCTCAAAAGCAATTGCACTCTTAGAAATGTTCATTGAAGTGAAAGAATGGTAGGTGGGGAGAGAGGGAAGGCCCCAGATGGCCTCAGCAGTTCTTTCCTGCCACATGCCAGTTCTGGCTGCTTGGCCACTCAAGGACTATTTGGGAGTGAAATGAAGGAGCCCATGTGCTGTGGGGCAGAGCAGCAGGGCTTCAGGGATGTGAGGTTGTAGGTTGTTGGGACTTGGTGGAGAATAAGAAACATGGACAATGTGATTGTGGTGGACATGGATGAGAACAGAATGCAAAGCAATTAGAAATTGAGCTTCATTAGTCCCAGGCCAACTAACATGACATTTCATTACAAAAATCAACTGATGTTGATGCTTAGCTTTTGAAGTACATGAATAAATGTAAGATTAAAAAATAAGTAATTTGTTCTTCCTCTTATTTTTGTTGTAGACCAGACCTATTTGATTGGAACACTGTTGCTTCTCAGTCACCTGTACAACGATTAGAGCATGCATTCAACATAGCCAGGCAACACCTGGGAATAGAGAAACTCCTTGATCCTGAAGGTTAGTAGAAAATGTGTTGTTTGTGGGGTTTTTTTTTTGTTTTTTTTGTGGGGTTTTTTTGGGGTTTTTTTGTTGTTGTTGGTTGTTTGTTTGTTTGTTTTTCTTTAAATGGAAAATGAGTTTTGCTGTGCATTTGATAAGTTAATTTGAAATTTTTTACACAAGAATTTAACGTTTTGAGATTAAATTATAAATTGAAGTAAAATCCTTTACTTATAGTGCTACCTTTGTGCTCTATTGAAATAGCATAAAGCTGCCTCTATGTACATGCTCTGAAGGAATTATTTTTAGCTTTGGGACTGGGGTTTTAATATGCAGGCACTGCATTGGAGGCATCTCAGAAAGCTGATTTCTGTTTTGAAGGTTTAGAGCATCTGCAGCTTTTATGTCTTCTGGAAAGATCCTGGGTTCAAATTACCTTTTAATGTATATCCAAAATGTGTATTTAAACTCTAGATACTCATATTTTTAAATATGGCTTACATTTCTCTGTATGTTGAAATTTTATCAGGATGCCATGTCTCATGATCACTGTCAGTTAATCTTAGCTGTAATACGATTACCTATTTTACCTTGACTATCTTTTATACATCCTTAAGCAGTCATGTTTGAAAGGTTCCTTGTTTTTCACGTCTTCACTTGAATTTCATACATTTCTATATATTCTCTGACATAGCTTCTGCATTGCTAAGAGACTAGTGATTTTCCCTCAGAGGATATTCCTGAAACCTTCTTTACTCCAAGGCAATTGGAACAGCTGTTGTATTAGATATATGTGTGTGTATACACACACTGTTTTTCCATACAATGATACCTTTACTGTATTTTCATGAAATTTCCTAATAAGCCACTAATAAATGAACTTTTCTATCTGTTCTCAGTAACTCACTCATGGTAAGTTTTTCATGGGAAGGACTAGTATTTAACAAAATGCAGAAATAAATTTAAAGATGACATTGAGTCTCTTAATGTTTAAGTATAGTTGGATATGTCTCAGTTGTTGACTAATAATGTTGTAACCCATATATTTCTCTAGGAGAACTATTGGAAGTATATGTAGTTGAATGGCACAGCATTTCTTGCCTAGAACACTCTTTATTTTCTAGAATTCAGTTTTGGTGAACCTCTGGAGGAAGAAGTTGTTTTCTACTTGCTAAAGCATGGGATTGAGCTTGTAAACTCTGAATGAGATTGGAATTGAAAAGTGAGCTGGGCAACTGAATCGATGTAGTCACAGTGTTTTTTATAATTGGTTAAACTTTCTTCTGAAAATAGATTAGTGAGTAAGTTATTTTCTGTATGCAAGAGTCACTTCTGATTAAACATTTTGTTCCGGTTTTGGCAAAGATCCTCGCAGTTGTTGAGCCAACAACTGAAAAACTCTTAAACATTGGTGGTTTTCCAAATGTCTGCTGTAATTATTTGCTATTCAGTCTTGTAAATCACAATGCTAGCCACCTATTTCTTTTTTCCCCTCTGTAAAACATTTCAAAAGGAAAAGTACATTTTGTACCTGTTTGAATACATAAATATGAGGAACTGCAACTGTTTTGTTTGTGATAGTAATTTTTTTTTTTTAGATTGAAACCCAGAATTTCTGGTATTCATGCAAGGGAGGAATCTTGTTTGAAGGGTCTAGAATATTCTTTCTGTAATTTTACTTTGTGTATTTGTCGAGTCTCCTAATTAGGTACTCAAATATCTCCTAATACCATATTGTGTAACAACACTCTCTTCTCTGGCTGCAAAATGCTAATGTATTACAAAAAAAGGGAATATGCAGTGGTGAAACATTATTTTCATGCAATTTAATACCTGTCAAAACAGCACATGTGAACACTTTAAAATATAGTTTTGTTCATTAAATGTCTGCTGTCTCAATTTTGAAAGTATTAAGTGGAAAGGAAGCTCCTATTCAGTAAATGTCTACTTTTTTACACCAAATATAGTTGTCAGAAATGAAAGGGTTTGGGGTTGAGTTCTGAAATGACTGATGATTGATACATGTTGAATCAGATGTCTAGGGAGTCTATCTTAGCAATTAGATTTTGATAAATAAATATTTACACTCAGCCAAACTGGTTTTTTGGTTATATATGAAGTTTGCTTGTTTCTGAGGTTGCTGATATTTAAAGTCTGTCCCACGAGAAAAAGTCAGTTTATTATGAGGTTGTTGATATTTCAAGTCTATCCCATGAGCGGCCTTTAAAGGAATTTTCAGAATTTGATCTCCATTTCAGTCATCAGAGTGGTAAAGATAATTTACATCTAGATATTTCTTGTAAAAACTAAGTTGTGTGAGTTAAAGCTTGTGAATCTGGATGGGTTTTGGAGTCGTGCAGAGATGATCATTCCTGCTGTTGTCCTTACTTATACTGGCTACTAAGAATACTTGTTTTAATCACGGTTTAGGAAGTTCTGCAAGGAGCAGGTAAATGGGCTCAGTGATCTGAGTCCCTTCCAACTCAACCTATTTGTGGTGTTTTTGATTGAATACTGTCAATGAGTGAAATGTAAGTGTGTTTAAATTCTATCTGGTATTCATTACTGTAGTACTTTCAGACTGTAGAGTAGGAGAGATAACAAGAGGAAAATACAAAATCAGGTAGAGGAAATTAGTAGATGTTAGAAAGTTTTGTTTAGAAGAAAGTTGTCAAAGACCTATTCATTAGTGGGCAAGATTAAAAACAAAAAAATGTATTGGCAAATCAAGTTTTTTAGGCCAAAGTATCCCAACATAATTTCTAATGACCTCCTGTCATAGGCATTTATGATTATGCAGGTAAGATATTTTACATCTCGATAATGCTCTCTGTGATCCTTTCAAATAATAAATAGTTATTTTGCATTGCTTGCTCAAAACTAGTATTTGTTGCCAAATATTATTTGCCCAAACCAGATTGTTTATATATTGATTTCTGGTCAGATTTGAATCACAAAGTTAGCATATGGAAAACTCCTAGCACAGTTGTGTCTTTTTTAATGCTATTTTATTTTCTCTCTTTTTTTAAATTAAAAATAAAACTATTTTTGACAACTAAGGATAATTTCTAAGTGATTTGTCACTCTTCTCTGATAATTGGGATTTTCTGGATGTAAGTTGGACTTGCCCACTTTAGAAAAGATTTTGCTTGATTGATTTCAGCGTAAATAGTTCAGGTTGTCATTCCTTGTTCTCTTGAATTTAGAGTATTTTAGGTATAAATAATATAACCTTGGGACACTTTTCCAAATTATTAAGTCTCTGTGTTTCACACACATTATATTAATCTATTGTTATGTCTCAGCATCAATTAGTGATTAAGATTTGCCATCTTTGCTGGTATGAGCTGACTTAAGACAATTTTGGCAAAAGACTTAAAATATCTTAAGCAAATTAACCAAATGATGATGATACCTATAATTTCAACTTGTATGTATTAAAGCTTAAATCAAGCTGTTAAGATTAGTCTGCATTTTTTAAGAACCTGGGCTTACATTTTTAAGTAGTTAAATGGTTCTTTGTAAAAGTTTATCTGTACTGAATTTGTGGAGGAACCTGAGTCCAGTCTTCACAAAAAACTTCAGAAAACATACTAAAGGTTATTATGCTCTTTGTTATATATTCACTTTTTCTGGAACATCTTTAAGAATTTTAACCAGGCAAGGAACAGGACAAGCCAACAGCTGCAGGTGTTGTGGTCAGCAACACGTAACAGTTGTTATTGCCTGTATGATGGCATTTATGTTATACTTTGGCATAAAATACTCATGCCACATAGGAGCGGAAGGATCTTTTGAAGAAAAGGAGGGAGAGATATCTCAGAAACTGCATCTGGGAAAATATCTGAGCTGTCTCTTTCCCCTTACAACGACTGAGTGCTGGTGTGGTAGCAGCAGAAGTGTTTGTCTGCTTCCTTCTAGCAATGAACATCTGATTTTTGGTTTAATGAACTTTTCCCTGCTGTCACTTTCCTGGGCCTTGTGCTTGTTTGTGCTAGCCCGATAATAAATGGGCTATGAAGTTATATAACTTCTGCTGTCCTTTTTAGGTAATTATCCAGTTTCTTAAACTTTGTGTAGCCTGATTTAAAAAAAAAAAAAAGACCTCATTTAATCCATCCCAGTCATATTTTCCGTATTTTTCCTTAATTTGCACTGATGACATGAGTTTTTGGCACCATGATTAAGTGATAATGAGACTCAGACAGTTTTTCACTTGATAACTTTTTTTGTTTGATCTTTACTTCCTATGCTTCAGTATCTCAACAGTAATGGATTCTACCATATCGAGCACAAGGAAGAGGGGAAAAAAACCTCTCATTGCTGTAATTCATCATGTTGTTAACCATGTCTTTGCTCAGTAGTTGTAGACAGTTGTAATACTGATTTTCAGTTCATTTTAATACCCTTGCTGCTATGTTTTATTTCAGGGGATTATGCGAAGTTTGACTTTTTTCTATTGTATTCTAAAATTTATTTTAATGTTTTGCCCCAGTACAGTGTGAAGGTGGGGGGATAATTTTCTTTTTTTTCATGCAGGCGACATACAAGTCACATGAACAACATTTGATATTATGATTTGGAGAATAGTTAAAAAAATAAAAGTTGTCTCAAGCCTAGAAATCATGTCAGTTGCAAAAATATCCTATAATAGTTAGAAAACACAATTAACAAGTATTGTTTTTTTAAGGCTCCTTTTGGTTCTCAAAGCCAGGAATGGTTTTGGTTGAATAAGAGGCAAGTCTACAGGATTCACAATTAAAAGTGCAACATTAACATCACAACCCTTTAACTATTACTTTACTGTTTGTCAGCACGAATTTCAGCTCTGGTTCTGCACATGCCATCAAGGCACATCAGAGCTTTGACTTTAGTTTGTAGCACAGATACGAACTGCAGGACCAGAGCAGGTCTATGGAAATACCTTCAAAAACAGCAGTGTAAAGGGTGAACTTTATTATGAATAAACTTGTAATACATACATTTTCCAAGTGCTTGCTATTTTGATCTATATTATCGTTGTAATTTTTTATGCTGCACTTTCTTGTGACAAATATTTGCCTTCTAGATTAAACTGCATTTCTTCTTTACCCACTGTTGAGGTGAAAGTGGTGTTTTTTTCTTTGCAGTCTTGAGCAAATAGAAATAGTCAACAAAAGTATTAAATTCACTGGACACTCACAAACTTCACTTTATCTTCCAAATTTGTGAGTAGATTTATTGCTGTTTCTTTGCCCTGTGAGCAACTGAGTTAACAAGAGATGACTCAACAATAAGTAACTTTTACAGATTTCCATGGAAATAAAGGGCTTGAAGAGTACTGCATTAAGAGACTCAAAGACAAAATAGGCCTTTCCTCTTCTTGGTGGGAAAATCTAAAATTGGTGTGGTTTGCTTTGGAGAGGGGCACATATGCTGCCAAAGAAATTGTAAGACTTTCTATTACAAAGGGTGTGCAGTTTATAATGTAATTTGAAATACTGAACTTGGAGTTATAAAGAGCTCTGTAGTAACCTTGCATTGCAGCTGCTATTGCAGGTAGTTCAGCAGTGGTTAGCAAAGTATACATAGAAATGGGAGCTGTGTTAAGATATGTGCAGAATCTAACAGTGGTGACACATATAAAATGTTTTGTGAATAAATGTAGGTGTACTATTAATGTAATGAACAGAGGATAGGTATCCTTATATTTCCAGATAATTGTCATGTTTGTCTTGGATTTTTAGTGATGGCGTAATTCAGGCATACTACTACATGTTTCTGTAAAACCATGCCTGAGCTTGTAATAATGTTGTTTAGATTGATAAGCCTCAATGACCACAGCTGTTGTTCTTCACATGATGCTGAAAGAATTTTGGATGAGGTACTGGAATGTCTCCTCTCATTTCTTAGCTAGATCTCCTGTCCAGCTTTTTCCAAGGTGAGAAGCAGATTGGGTGTTGCAGTTACTGTACAGAACACAGAGGTGTTTGTGCTGTGAACCTGTTTTTTGACAATTCTTTGTTTTTCAAAAGCTTTGGGTTTAACACACTATCACCTTGCAGCTCCAAGCCTAGAGACACATCAGAAAAAGCAATATTCTAAATGCTTCTTTTCTTTACATCTATATACTTATTCTATGAGTAGCCTCCTGGTCTTTCTTAAGCAGACTATTCCCTGCTTGTTGCATGGTCTTTCTGCTACTTGGGAATTTACTGTTCTCTACTTTTTTTTTTTTTTTTNGTGGAGGTTGGTTTGTTTTTATAAAGAACTTGGTAAAATAAAATATTTTTTCTGCAATAATATTCTAAACTTACATTGCCTCTAGACACTGATAGATTGTAGTAGTTGGTCTGCTCTGACAATGAAATAGGTTTCTTTGCCACTGCATCACATCTGTAGTTTTCTGTCTGTCACTAATAATACAGTGGTTTAGCATTATAACTTTTTTTCTAGATATATCTCTTCTGTAAGAATGTTAAAATATTAAGGTTCAAATACTAATCGAGGTTCAGTCTACTGTTTTTTCTTTGCCAAATTTCTAATGTATGTTCTATGCTGGGACTGGATATATCCATAATCCATGCTTAAGGCTAGAATTAAGCATTTAGAATTAAACTCTGTAGTTTAATGAATGAAGCCCTTTGGTACTGTGTACATAGTAGTTGGTTGCTCAGAATAATCACTGATGGAAGATAACTGAGAAGAGATCAGTTATAACAGCATTATTTTGTCTGAGGCATCAACACAGAGAAAGAAATGAGTTTTCCCTGTCTTAAAATCACAAAGGAAGAAGGAGGATTTTTTTAGGCATATGTTCAGCATATAGTCTGATGAGTTTCTGCTGGTGCGTAGCAATGCATCTATCTTTACTGGATATTTTGTCTCATGATAATTTATAAAAGATATAAAAACATTGTATTTGCCTAGGCTACTAAATTTTTCTATTAGATTTTAAGTAAACTTCATTTGAAGTGAGGAGATTTATCTCTTTGAAGAAGTTTCAGTCTACTCATTGTAAGTAAGGAGTTCTTCAAACTAAGAATAGTCCCAATTAATCACACTACAATGCTTCGATCTTAAAATACCAGTTACTACAAAAATGTTCCATAATCAGTACCTTCAGCACTGTAATACATGTTCAAATACATTTATATTTTTTAAAAGGCTTTTTGAAAATAGGGATGGTTTGTGAAAGACTTGGGGAGTATGGAAGATTTACTCTTAGAGATTATTACTTTAAAAAATCTGGAGGAGAACTTTGGTTAAAATTAATAATCCCTCTCCCACATTTCATATCTTAATATTGTTCAGGTTTTGTTGTTGTTGCTGTTTTTGTTAAGGTAAAGAAATTGTTCTATTTAGAAATCCCATAGCCCATATTCCACTCTGAAGATATCGTCTTTGTTATTGATTTAAAGAGCTTCTAAAGGGATTAGTAATCCAAGGGAAGAATTTGTACAAGTATTTTAAAACGTCTGTATTTTTAATTAGGTCACAAAGGGAAGATATTTACAAGATATTTATAAGATATTACAAGATATTTATAAGATATTTACCTGCTAGAATTGAATCATGTTAATTAAAGACATTTGAATAAAATCTTGGATTTTAATCAAATAGACGATAATAAGCGTTAATGATTTATACTTGCTGTGGGGCAGGTATACTCCCACTAACACCCTGTTATATGAAATGTTAGTCATTATGCCCCAAGTGGAAATGGTGGACTTTCTCCTTCTGGTTCTTGTCATCTGAAGGTCATTTGAAACATGTTTATCTACCAGATGGTGGAAGAAACAACTTGAGTTGAAGCCCATAGAAAATAAATGAAATTAAATTCCTATGAAACTTTGGGATTTTGAATTGATATAATTGAACTTTAATTTCTAGATCAGAATTAGATATCTGAGCTAGTTTCGTAGGATCATAGTCATAGAAGATGCAAATTTTTAAGTTTTTAAGTTTATTTTTTGGCTCTTATTCTGAGCAAGTCTGAACTAGTTTGTGTGCGTAAATCCAACTTTGTGAAACGTATCCTAACCATTAGCATGACTGCTCTTGAGATAAAATTTTTATAAAGACTCTAAGAGAGATAATTCTCTCTGTAATGATTTTCGTCTTCAGTTGACATTCTTCCTTAGCAAGGCAACATATCTAAAGCCTAAATTAATTTCCTTATCTCAGTGTGTCTGTGTTAATCCTGCAGACAAGACATTCTGGGCACTGTAATGGCTTTCCTGTACAGAAATCTGATCAGAAAAAAAAAATCTTGAGAGAAGAATTTTTTCTTTTCTATACAATGAGTATTATTTTCTAGTTGTTCCAAAGAGCACACAAAGTAATGCTTGAAGTGATTGAATCTGGAAATAGAAAAAAGAATCACCTACCCTCAGGCAGTTCTTGCATTCTTAATATATTAAAATGAAAGTGTATGGAGAGCAGGACTAAAGAAACTTGAAAAAGATACTTGCTTACTTTTTCTCAGTTATTTTAGCCTTGATGTTTACTGTTAAAAGAGAAAGAACCTATATTATCATAATCTTTATAGGGGATGGGGGGGTGGTATTCAGTTTTTGCTCTTTGTGGGAATTATTTGATTTGCAAATAAGGAAGAAACCTGTTTCTAAATTACTGTAAAACTCTATTGTTGTGGGTGATTTTCAGTGGCTTAATTGAGAAAAAATAGTTTTAATAACCTTGATTCAGCTGTAGATATTGATGTTCAAATATGATTTATGAAAATTTGAATGACAAATGACAGTCATTGGTGGGGCATTTACAAAAAAGAAAGTTAAAACTAAAGGAGCAAGGCATTAGGGAATGACACTCTCTGTTTTCTTCTATTTTTTTTCCCTTATTTCCATCTACTAGTATTTAAACTGGTGCCTTAATGGGCAGGGGGTTTCATGGCAGTTACTTTCTAAAAGCTTGGTATAAAGAAACAGGGGTAAATGAATGCCACAAGAGAATCTTGACATAAAAATTAGAACATGGATTTCATTTTTGGTAGATATAGGAAGTAGCTGTTTGATAAAATGATCACAGGATAACTTCTGCCACAATTTCCATCCGGAATCCAACTAAGAAGTGAGATGTTTTGTTAGACTGGTTATGTAATTACTTTCAAAGAGGATGTATTGCATTTTCCTTATATTTTACTTCAATACGTCAGGGGATTTCTCTTTTGTATAGCATCTTGCAGTAAGTAGGTTGTAGATTATCTTCTGCTGGTTCTGATTCCTCTTATCATAAAATGTATTGATACATTATTTAGTGCAGGAGTATCAATATAGAGAAAAAATACTTTGAATTCATGAGGTTTGTATCAGTAAAGTGTATTATACCTTGTGTGAACAATATTTTTGAGATGTGATCTCTAGGGATTGCTCTGCCAAGCAGCTTAAGTGGCTCCACAAAAATGAGCCTGAAATAAGGGGAAGCTATGTGAGCCTTAACTAAAGCAATCCTCTAAATGTGAGTGGAGGGAGGGCTTAAAGAGCAAAGTGAAGTGGTTTTTTAGTAACCCACAGTATGTTTTAAAGACACATATTGTTAACCAAAGAGAAAATAGCGTGAACCTCTTGTACTGCTTGAAATAAACTGACTCTGGAGCAAATGGCCTGATGCTCTTGAAACTCCTTGTTAATCACCAAGCAGCAAGGGAATAAAGCTTTTGGACAAGGATAATTGCTCTCTGGCATGTTTTCTGACCATTTTTCCCCTTCATGAAAATAGTACTTGTTTGGACTCTGGAAATGTGCTTGACTCTGCTATGCTATGATTAGGCAGCTTTCCTTAAATAAATAGGAAACTTTCAAGAATTTTCAAAGTTGTGAATATTTAATATTTCTACTTTAATGTTTTTACATGATTAAGACTTCAGCTTTGGAAACAATGTCTCTTGTCACAAAATCACTTAAATATAATGGTGGATTTAATAAAAATAGTTGTATCAATACCCACAATGGAATATCATCAATCATGTTGACTTTGAGTAATTAAGGCCGTATGAAGTGGTTGTTGGTATTTTTTTATGCAAAGACTGCACACAGCTCTTAACATGATGAAAAATCACTTTGGTCTCGTGTATTTGCTGAATGCCTTCTCCACGAATCACTGTCAAATGATGTCTAAAAAATAATCAAATTTCTTCATTACTTACCATTATAACACTTACACAATTTAAAAGAGAGTAATTGAAATGCCTCATTATTATACTGTTTTGCTGTGACAGCCTCCCTGACTTTTACACAACCATGGCTCCAGAGCTGCAATGGACATACAGCAGTCAGTGATCTGCCTTCCTACATGGCTCCATAGTGTTGCTTGTGCTCAAGGGAAGACAATTAAAGCTACTGCAAACTCTAATTTGCTGCCCTTTTTCTTAATTTTTCCAGTCAATAATCACCGTGGGGCCTTTGTGTTCTCCATGGTCAGATTTCATGTGTAAGTGCACACATGTAGACTGTGCCCAGAGTATATTCTTGGACCCAGATGCTGAAAAGCAGTCAGGGGATTAAAAATTTTGCAAGCAGCAATGATTCAATTCTGGAAAATACAGGACTGACAATTGCATTAAATGCTGGAGAGGAAAAAACAATCAAAACACAACAGCAAATTGACCACCTTTCATCAATCAGTGTGTGCAGGGAGAAGTATTCAGATTGACGTTCTGAATACTTCTTTAAATAACGCTGTTTAAAGCTATTGCTGTACAGGAAGGTGTCCTAATTAGAAGAAATATCTCCATGAAGGATAGCGTAGAAAATGACTGAAACAATTCTTGGATTGTTTGCATGCAAATTACATTTTGCTTAAGTAATGAAACATCCTAATTTTTTTGGAAATTCTTAAGAGTGACAGGAAAGCTAGACTTCCAACTTTAACTACATAAATGAGTGTAGAAGGAATATTTTGGGGCTAATTTGCCCTGCATAATAAAGGCTCAATATAGTAGAGAAACCTAAAAAAAAATTCTGTAGCCAGCTTAATTCTCATAACAATGATTGTATTTGTTTGGCAGTTTCAGAGATCACACATAATAAATCTGAAGTTTAAATTTACTTTTACTAAAAGAAGGTAGCTTTTATTCGAAGTTGCTGCATGTATTTTAATTTAACTGAACTGAAAAATCACCGAGCACTGACACCGTGTGTACTTTGCCTGGCTGAAGAGACTGGGTGGAACTTGTGGCAACAAGTGAAGGAGAGGTGATTGGAATGAAAAAAGGAAAAAGAGGAACTGTGAGGAGGTAAGGCAAGGTGTTTAAAGTGAAGTGAGCCTGAAAGTGAAGTTGGGCCTGGCAAAGGTATTTTGAGGAGAAAGTTGTTTTTTCCCTAAATATTTACATGTAATTTTTTGTTTCTCAATAATGAAGTCGGTGTTTAAATCCAGCTTTTGTTATTTGGCCATAAATGAACTCAAATGCCCTGAACTGAGTCTGTTTTGCCTGCAGCAGTAACTGGTGAGTGATTTCACTGTCTATTTTAACACATAAGTTTTTCTCACTCTTGTACTTTCAGTTTTCTCCCCTGTCCCATTGGGAGTGAACCTGCTTATGGATGGGATTTGTTTGCCAGCTTTGTAAACCTACAACCCTCAAACATAGTAAATGTAGCTAAATAAAAGTGTAATCCAAATCAAAATGGATGGTGGTTAGTGCTCTGTCCTTGACTCCTCTTTTTTAACTTGGAACTTTCATTGTTTAGGTAGTAATTCAGGATTTATTTGGCCTCTAAAAGATAAAACAATCTTGTGTTCCCCATCCCTGAGGGAAGCTGTCTTATAGGTC
Organism: Cisticola juncidis; assembly: GCA_013400215.1. Taxonomy (NCBI): domain Eukaryota; kingdom Metazoa; phylum Chordata; class Aves; order Passeriformes; family Cisticolidae; genus Cisticola; species Cisticola juncidis. Next base: position 1,015,871 of record VXBR01000871.1, read on the forward strand.
TGATGGCTGCCAGGGCCTGGGCTATTTGTAATTGACAGTGGCCTCCTAAGGTCAAGAAATATAAAACCAGCACTGTTGCATCTGGGACCAAAGTCAGAAACACATTTAGACTTCAGTTTTGTGTAACTGTGAAGATGTTTACTTTTTCAATGTCTGCATGATCTACAAGACTGTAGTAGTGTAAGATCTATTTAAGTGAATTAAACTGAATATGATGAGGGAATGGTGTCTGTGTGACCTTTGTTTACCTTCTGATCTAACTTCTGTAAGTTCTGCATTCCTCTGGTTCTCCTGGGTCACCACAAACACCATTAGATTGCCTCCAGGAAGATAACTGTCCTTTAGAAAAAACAAACATCAAGATTAATATTTATAAACTGATGTATTAGATATACCTGCTTGTAAAGAGTGAAGGGTGATTGCTGACAGGAGCAAGCTTTCAGGAGGTTCCCATATAAGATACAATTCCATGAATTGTAGTCTGAGGACACCTGAAAGACTTTACAGAGCTCAGATGCATTGCTGCTCTATGGACTCTGCAGTGATTACATGTTCACTCTCCCACTGTCACTGATTGATACTGTCTTACCAATCAAGGGGGTTTTGCATGTTTATTAGAAGAAAGGATTCTATTGTGAAATAAAAACTAGAATTTAAGAGGTGTTTTTAAGGAGAAATCAGATGCAAAGGAAACACACAGCATTAGAATATTAGTAATATGCATTCAATTCTACTAAATCATAAACAGTTTTTATGTGGAAAATATCCATGATGGCACAGCAGAGCTCCATCATGCCTTTCCCAGCTTACATGTGCTACTTTTAGCACTATTATTTGTCTAGCTTATTCTGTGAATATTTTTTCCTTGTATGCATAACTGCAGGTTATAGTTTTTTTGATCTTAATATTCTGTGGTTTTGATTATTTTGGGTTATTATTTTGATTTTTTTTTCTATAAATTGTAGAATTTGTCTTCAACTTTTCTTTGCACTTGTCTTAAAATAGCTTCTGGGCATTAAATATTAGGAATGGAGAAAATATAAGGAATATTTCCAGTGTATCTGTTGTGTGTTCTTCTGTGCTTTGGCATTAGTATTCAGAATTACTACCAAAAAAGTTAAAAATAAGTATTTGGTGTATTTGACCTCTGAAATTCAGATTGATCTCATCTCTTTTGACCTTCAGTGTTATGTGAACTGTATATTTGTATAGGTGAAGCCTTATTGAGCAATAGCTTTAGTTCAATGAGCTGAGACAACTTTTTCTTCTGCATTAGGAATGCACAATTTATCTTTAACTTCAGAAAACAGCAGTCTTTTAAATAGTGCAAAGAACAGTGGGAGTGCTTGCCTGAGTAACCTTTTATTTCTCTCTCTCTTGCATATGATCTGGCCAAGTGCAAAGAGGTACTTTTCTGTTTCTCAAATTGATAGAAAATTCCTCTTTCTAAACAGAGCAGTCTTGGATGCTAAGTGTGTTACATGAGTGAAAAATATTTTGATGAAAAGTTAAGACGTGATTTTTTTTATTATTATTCTTACTGATTTTTTTCCATTAAAAGGTAGATTAAAAGTTGATTTTCTTTAAAAAGTAATGCTAGGAGTAATGCAAGTTTCACAAAATTGTAGGTGTCTAATACAAAGTACTAGTATTTAACATAAAATAATATCCTGAAATTAAAACCTCCTGGAATTGCCTTCAGAAATGTTTTTCTAGCAGTAAATCTTTTCTGAGCTGAATTTCTCCGTGAAATTAATTAAGCAGAAATCTGTTTTCCAAGGAGAATTCCTTTGGATCTACAAATGCTCAGTATCAATCACATTTCCTTTCCTCTTCCAGCACTTCAATTTAACAGCATTTCACTTAACCGATCACTCAAGTCAAACAATTAGCAAAGGATTCATATAGGTTAAGTATTTATTACAGCACAACAGCAACTGGCAAGTCTAATTTACAAATCTGAAGTAGTGCATAAGAATCCAGGAAGGAGCATTCCCAGCACATTTATACAGCATGTGCACACTTGCATGCACACAGACAAAAAGTCTCTATGAGGTACCTGTGAGAAGTTCTCCAATTTAGTGAAAATTCTCTCTTTGGATGCATTTGCATCCTTTCAGTGGGTGTTGAGGGGCTTCAGCCCTGCATCCCTCATGGTTTGGTGATCCTCCTTGAGTAGTCCTCTAGCTGTGAGAGGTGACACACTCAGAGGGAGATGATGGTGATGATGATCTTCACAAATTCATGACTTTTGGAAAAGCTCCCTATGACTGGAAAAATGTAAAATGCCACAGCTATCTTTGGAAAGGGAAGGAAGGCGACCCAGGAATCTAGAATTGCAAGGACTACAATAGATAGTTCCTTATAAATCCCATTTCAACTCCCCGTCAGGGCTCTTCCCTCAGGCTGTGGAAGGTGGAGGTTGGATTGATAGATCGGAAACCAATCGATCGACTCCTGCACTTCCAACCCAGAGGCTTTTTATCCATAAGTCATAAATGCATATTCATACCTTTATCTATAAACTACCCATCTAGGTCCAGTTCTTAAAGTTCGTAAAACTACGAAAAACTACAAAAAGCAGTATCAAAAACCTACACATATAGCATATCATATAGCATATCTATTAATGCAAAAAAGCTCTATCTTACTAACGTAAAAATTCTATCTTATTGTGCATAAAAACTCTATTGTACATTAAAAAATTGTCTTACTTGCGTAACATTTATATCTAAAGTTGTGAGCTGTACTCTACTATATTTTTGTTATGTCTAAAACTGTATCACTAGGCCTGAAGCTCTGAACTTTACACTAGCAATTAGGCTCTTGGAGTATGTTTTCTTAAAGTTAAAGCTTAAATCTCTACTTCATATATGTGTGGCTTTAAATATTCTAATATATAATATTGTAATTTCTCTAAAGGCTTTAATTCAACTCGTGTACTTTTCTCTCTCTGTGGAGAATCCATAGAAACATGGACACCAGCAATTATGGAACCAGCTCTCCCAGAAACTGTCCAGATGCATGGAAAATCAAAAAGTGATTGGGAGCACTATATGTGGACATTCTCCTCTGATCAGATGGATAGTGCTGGGGATAAGAGGAAATCCATTAATATTTCTTACCTTGATTCTAGCAAGACCTTTCATAGTATCCTCAAAGCCAAAGCAGTGAGATGTGGGTAGAAAACTGGCTGCATTCCTGGTTTAAGAGGTTGTGATCAGTGGTACAAAATCCAGCAGGTGGCTGGTGTGGCTGTGATCCTCAGGGGTGGAGAGGGGACTGATAACTTTTTACTGTCTTAAGGTGATTGCCTGGGTGGTGGGAGGAACTGCACTGCAAGGCTGCAGATAATTCCTGTCTGAAGGAGTCAGCAGGGCTCACTTGCAGCAATGAAGTCCAGCAATATACTCAGCTGTAGGGCTGGGAATGTTGCCTGCAGTTTGAGGGAAGTGATTCCTCACTTCTGCTCAGAGCTTGAGTCCCACTCTAGCACTCTGTGCCTGCTTCCTGTCGCTGGCTGCGGTCACAGGCCATTTCAGTTTGGGAAGCTGTTCTGAATACAAATTCAATAAGTCATTCAGTATCTCAGTAATTGCCTTGTTGTCTTTACATGTTCCTGCTGTGCTGATCCTTTCATTCTGCAAAGCCTCTAGGAGGGATTTGTCTCTGAAAATATTTGAGGGAAGATTTATTAGTGGTTTTCATAAGTTTTGCTTGTTGTTCGTCCTAGGCCAGTCTATCTGTTTCTGGTTTTGTTTTCTTTTTTTTTGTTTTTTTTTGTTTTTTTTACACAAAGCCTGCCAGAATTTATTATCCTATCTGTTTTCTCCCTGTTTTCTCCACTTGGACATGATATGAGCTTCTTGAATTATACTTTGGGCAACTGCTCTCCAGCCCTCTTGACTTGGTTTTATTTAAGTCTTCATTGCTGCGTTTCATCTCCACTTTCCAAGGTGATGCTGCTGGCTCCCTTGTGATTAAACCCTGATCTGCTTTTGGATTGTTTCTGTTGAATCTCAGTCTGGCAAGTGATAAATGGACATTGTGCTGCCTGTTTGACAGGAGTTATGAGCTGGAAGGAAACTTTAAACTTTGTTTCTTTAGCAGTTCTTTGTAGTCTAGGCTATTGAATCTTCTACAGTAATTTCTCTCTTTTTCTGTCTCTCAGAAATTGTTCTCTTGCCTCTCTTTTGCCTGTTAGCCTAATGAGATTCAGTAATTAATGTTTTATCTCCTCTCACATATTTTTAATCTGTCCCTTTTTGGGGGCAGAGTCTACACATTTTTAAAAGTCTGATAGTAATTAATTACCTTAAATGCAGAAATTTTGTTTGTTTCTAAAAATATTTTATGAACTAAACTTCTGAGATGGATAAAGACAGACTGAGTTTTGCTGCCTGTCTTGTCACCTGTCTTACCCTTAACAGTCTCTGTACAGTTAGGTTTTTTTCTTTTACCCTGAGCCACTGAAAATACAAGGTGATCATCCTAAATTGATGTAATAGAACTAAACAGAATATCACTGGGATTAGAAAGAGCCCAGGCTCTGATTAATATGTTGGAAGATCTTCACCTTATGCTGAGAGTTAAGGAATTGCCATGGGTTTACACTTCATTAGTACAAGATTTCATGCTGCCATGTGCTGATTAAGAATTAGACAGAGGGGGAAATCCTCTGTTCATCATCCATTACAATGTTGGAAGGCTCAATGTCTGTCCCAGTGGTAATTCTAGCACCAGTGAAAGCTGAATCCAGCTCCAAGTAGTAGGGCACAGCATTTCAAATGGCACTGAGCTCCTTCTTTCCTGAGGTACACCCTGCAGAGTCTACACAATAACATCAGTCAATGTTTGTCAAGGTGAAGCAGATCAGATGCAGTATGAGGTGGTGCAAGCAGGTTGGAAGATCATGTTCATGGCATGACAGTCTCGTGTCAAGTGTCTCATACCAGCCTGGCAGGTAGACTTGCTCAGTTTCCAAGAATTTTTTTTTCAAATCCAATTTTCTCTTCTGGTTTATTCTGAAAAAAAACCCTGTTTTTTACCAGCCTCACTGAAGGTAATATAATAGTATAGAAGAAAATTGAGAGAATATTCTTGCTCTGAATTCAAGAACCAATTTTGTCAAGAACATGATTTTTTCTGATAAAATGAAAGCTGAGGATTCCAGGCTTTGGGAAAGATCCAGGACTAGGCCTAACATATAAATTGTGCCTGAAAACTTCAGGAAAGATGCTTTCAAACATCCACAGTAACAAAAATGTGGAAAACAGTGGATTTTCATTAAAAGTTGCAATTTAACTATTACACAGGGTTTAAATGTGTCCTTTTATAATCTTATTCCTTCTATATAATAATATTGCAATTATTGTTTATTGGTTTTGTTTTAAGGAACTAATTTTCCTGAATTGAATGAATAGTTTGCTGTTCTGTTATTGGTAGTTTAATCTACAAAACACATTAAAATATTAATTAAACCTTGCAAAATCCCTTTGAGGACTGTACACAGTCATTATCATTCTTTCACAGATGGTAAACGCAGTTAATATTTCTCCAGTAGTGCTAGAGAACTTTTGTATCCAGGAGTCTGTCCAGTTTTGTTAATTTGTTTTTTCAGCTAAAGCCTATCATTACTGAGATAGCTGTGAAGTGGAAAGAAACATTTGGGATTGTAATAGGGATTTATATCTACATACCTCAAACTTTGTATCACATTTGCCTAATATGTTGCTCTGAATTCAAGACAATTTATTTCAAACTTCAGAAGAGTTTATTTTTGGTCATGGATGAGCTACTTGCAATCCACTTGCTAGGTTTTTGAACATGGGCTGTTGTTTAGCTGTGCAGAATCAAACTGCTTGATACATGATTTAATAAAACAGTAGAGTGGTTGATCCAGTCAGCCATCCTTTGAATTAAAATTGTAGCTTAAAATTGCTTAGAAATAAATATCACAGGATGGACAAGTTTTAGCATTTAAAATGGAAAATATTATTTGATATGCATTCTTGAAATGCCTAAATGATTTAAAAATTAACTTTAAATTATGAATATTCACATGAAAGTTGCCGAGAAATCTATGATCAAGCCATTTATTATTTAATGTTTAGTAATGCTTTAAATCAGGTTTGTCAGAATATTTCTTAAATGTGGACAGGTTTAATTTGGAGATTGATTTGTAATGATTCCAATTCTATTTTCATATTATAGTGATGTGCATCTTACTTTATATGTTAATAATAAATACAGTAAACCAGCCATCATAAGGCAGCAGTACATAAGCATATACTTCTTGTCCAGGAATTGTAAGTTTTTATAGGACCTACTCCTTTAATCTACTGTGTGGCTTTCTGTGAGTGTTAAATATAGAGTACCTAAGTAACTAGGGACTAGTAACTAGTACCCAAGTTAAGTTGCTCTGTACCTATTGGGAAGAAGGTATCTTATAATTAGGGCTTTGCACATGGTCTAAAGGTGCTCAGCATCACTGAAAACCAAGGTATTGTTTTATTTTAATTTTAGCTGTGTTTGAGTGGTGGGCAATAAGAGCTGCCCCGGGTGAGCTGCTGCTCACAGACTGTGTCACATCTGCTCACCTCAGGCTGTCCCTGTCCTGGCAGTGAGCACGAGGAGCAGGGCAGGCTCTGGCTCTGTCACCTCTGCTCAGACACACACTGGTAGTGCCTCACCAGATCTTGTATTTCATTGTGGTTGCTGCTGCAAGGGGGAACAAAAGAGAACAAAGCAGGCTGTCAAATGCATCCTGCTCTCAATGGGCAGATGCTCCCTGGGTATTATGAAAAGGTGTCCCTTTTTGGAAGGGACTCTAGGTTGCTCTGAAGTGTCAGGGGTAAGTGGAAAATCGATGGGTAAGGCTGCTCTCTGAAGGCTCTCATCTCTCTCAGTTGTACGGGCTGTGAGCATGGCATGGAGGAGCATCCATCCTGTTAAATACAGACTGACAGTGGTAGCAAGGTTACTAGAGTTGATTTGCTACTAGATATATCAAAGTTCATGCACATTTGCTTGTGCCATGCTTTTGTATTGCAAGTATTCCACTGGGAAATGTTGGATAAATTTGATATTGGATAGTTTGATGTGATAAATTAAAACAAGGAACTGCAGAATTACTCTGCCATGAGCTGCAGTGACTGGTGTGATTTTTAAATCTTTCCTTCACAGTGTGTTCATCACCTTTCTCCAGTAAAATTTTACTGTATAATCAGCTATCACTCCCCTGACAAGTATTAGTCTGTTAGAAACTTATCATAGGCTGACAAGTGCCAGAATTCAACCTCACATTTCTGTTACTGAAACAACTTGGCTTCAGTGGCTGAAATATTGTATAACATTATTCTGACCTACAGCTTGGCATGGAAATTGTTTTTAATTGTTCAGTTTCAAATCAACCTGTAGTTGTAAATATGACTCTTGATGATGTTTCCTTACTTTGGCTTTTTTGTTTAACCATAATAACAGAATAATCAGATACTGTGCTGCTCAATCCTAATGCTAAGGGAATGTACTCTGTTTTGTCTCACGGCAGAAAACAGCCTGGACAAGGTAAAATAAGGGAATTTAAGAAAAAAAGGCTTAACTAGTCGTATAGGTATAATTCATTATTCTAATGTATGTTAATATTTTGGGGAAATGCCAATCATTAATTGTATGAAGCTTACTTTGCATAATCTATTGTGTGTAAGACTTACATATAAGACATATTTAAGAAGGTTCTTCTACAGTTTCCTTTCTAAACCCTTTAGAAATAGTAAAGCAAAGATGATAGTCTGGTTTAGTTATGGCTTAAGTAAGGAAAAAATTGAGCACTTTTCTGCTATTTCTTAAAACTTAAGGGGTTTTAGGGTGGCTTTCAAACCTTGTTTTATGTATTTTTAGATCTCTCTACTTATGTCCTAAACTGTGTTATTTAAAAGAAACCAAAGCACTTTGGGATTTAATTGTATTTTGATTTGTGCCCATGTAATGTATACAATAGCATGGTACTTTGCAATAATGTTCTTGCTTTATTTGCTGATTATTGCAACTAATGAAAGCCTACGTTCAAAATGGAAGAAAGAATTAAATTATTAAATTTTCATTAGCATTTTACACAGCTCCATGATGTGAGACTTGGCTCTTTGGACTAAAATTAGAATATAAAATTAAAAGAGAGATTAATTTCTTTAGGGTCATGGAGCAGTGTGTGCCTAGAGAGCCATAGCACAGACCTCTGTAATGGGTTTTTGGGCAGAGCCTAATGAAGGAAGAAATTGCAGCGAGGCTCTTATGCCAAAAGCCTCCAGTTTGCTGAGTATAAATAGGCTTTATGTATTGAGCTACAGCAGCAGAAATACTCAAGTAGGAGTTTACATTTCTGCAAACAAAGACTTTTAGTCTGTGTGGGGCCTGTTCCTTGTGTTGCGTAGTGGCTTTGAAAGTCAGTGGGTTTCCATGTCTGAGGGCTGTTTATAAATGCAAGATGTAACTTCTCTCTGAAAAATCTGCCACCAACCTCTTTAGGACTATATTGGCTTTATTTATTTACCAAGAGACTTGCTTGTTGATTACAAGGAAATGAAAAATTAAGCTACTTCCTCCAGCAGAGCAGTCTGTGTACTGCAGTTTCCTCTCTTCCACAAGGCTCTTTGCCATTCAGGTTTAGTTACCTTACTTTCATTTTCTGTATTGTGAAATTAAAAGAGAGCATTACTTCAACAGTCAGTAGGATTCTTATAGAATGCTTTATAAATCCGTAGGAGGGTGTGAGCTCAGAGCAATGCTGATTTTGTTGGCTGTTTAACTCAGCAAATTAGCTTTAGTGCATAAATCCATAGGGGTATATACCCCTTTTCACAAGGTGGATTTGCAGAAACAAGACCTTAGTATGGTGATTTACTGAATATAACTATTTTCCATAGAGCATGGGAAAGCTGCAGTACTGAAATCCCTTTAGAACAGTTCTACATTTCTGCTCATTATAAATAATTATAAAACAGGTCCATCAGGTCCATTTTAAAATATCAGCATCTGCCATCAAAAGTGTTTACAGTAATTTAACACTTCACAATGCTTAAATAATTGAATGTGCAACAGAAAGAATTGCATTCATAGTCACTCACAGAGAATTGCAATTGAAATAATGCAAAATGAAATTAGGGAAAAAATTATGATGTGCTGAGGGAAGAAATAAAATCTTTGTTGGATACCTAAAAAATGAGATTATCCTCTTATCTGGCAATTTCAGTCATTTATGGCATTTTTATGCTGTGTTTGGAGACAAGACGAGCAAATAAAACTTTATTTGCATACCAGTGACTTAAATGAAATTCTTATTTTAGAGAAAATACACTTTTTTGAAAAGAAATTTCTTTTCTTTGATCAGTAGCTTAATGATAGCTGGTTTTAATTTGGTAACTTGGCACTAGACAAGTGGAATCACAAGTATCATTCTCTAGTTGTAATCTGATTTGATGTTATCCTTATTTCAGGAGCTGGGCAGTGGTGGTGCAGCCATATGGAAGGTTTCACAGCATTTAAGCCAGTCAGCTCTGAAACAATCTCTTTCCTTCCTCCTGCACTGCTCCTCTCTATTATTCCACAGTGAAATGGTTCAGAGAGCTTAACTGGTTGATAAATATTTATTCTGGTTTTGGTTTGGGTTTTATTTTGCATTGGCTTTATTATGGCTTAACTTAGAATCTCCTTTTTATGAACTGAGATAAATGTGCTAGTGCATTCTCAAAGCAAAGAGGTAGGACAGTGCAACATTTGAAAGGTAGGAACTGCAAAAACTGTCCTGGCTTCTTTCCTTAAGCCAAGGTTTAAAGATAAAGCTGTTGTGAAACTGCATGCCAAGTTTAAAAATTCTCAGCCTGTCAGTTTATTTCCCACAAAAAGATGTACAGAATGTATCTTACTCAGAATGAAAGCTATAGATTAGGAGAATGTTTTCTTGACTTTTGCTGTTGCAAGAGGTGCTCACTAATATCTACTTTGAAGTCACTGCATGACTTGTTTACTCTTAATTCTTTGGATCACAGGGACAAGATGTCCACATCAGTGTGCTTTCTCAGTCTTTAGTTTTCCTCTTAAATATATTTTAGCAAATACTTGTTACAAATCAGTACTTTTAGCCACTATGTCACTATATAGTGCACAGAATAATAATATAAATGCTTTGGTATTTTCATAGATTTTAATCCTTTATGCATGTTGGCAATATGCTGAAATTTTCGTGTTTTATATCTCTGCAGTTATTTTGTAGATTCACAGGTTGTGTGGCCATACTGAAATGTTATGTCAGCATGGTCTGACTATGTGTATACTGTGGATAAAATAACTTTATTTAGTAACTTTCTGGTGAACCCATCTTTCACTGGACCCATTGTTTGGGTTTAAGGAGGCATATTTTTCACATGTATAGGTATGGGTACCCCTGAAACCTTAGTAGAAAACTGGATGGCTAATTTTTTCTGTTAAAAACCAATGGATTAAACTATTTCTTGGAAGCTGATATGGTTTTTATATAATGCTTCAATTTCTCAAAACATTATTCAGGATTAAACCAGATGCCATCCAAGTTATGAATGAATTTTAATGTTTGTAAGGACCATTATCAATGTACTCTCAGGTACACATTATCTGTTCAGAAAATGCTTCATAATGTTCATCAGTATAAACTCTGATTGCTCATGTAAGAGGAAAATTACTATTCCCAAATTATTTTTTTATTACTCTCAAAATCTTCTGAAGCTGTTTGGGTACTGCTGTGATTCTTTTGGCTGCCTCTGTTTATTGTGCTCTTTCCCCCTGGTTCTATCAATCCTTTCGAAGCAGTAGTTGGTGCTCCACTCTCTCTGATCAGCAGTTCTAGATAAGATGTTTAGGGGAGCTGATAGCAATCTCTGGCTGCTCTTCTGGAACTGACAGAAGCACAAGCCTGCAGCAGAGGGGGGCACAGGCAAACCCACACCAGCTCCCCAATGCTCTCAGGAGGAGTTATGCTCTGAAGAAGAGCCTGTGGAGGAGGTGAGGATGATAACTCTGGCACATGAGGCATCAGAGGCAGATAGAACTCAGCCAGGGTGAAGGAAAGGATGGAGACATTTCCTGGAGAGTGTCTCTCACAGGAGAGAGTCATTCCTCTGCAAACCTGACTGTGTCTTGAGAGGTTTGTTGCTCATCAGCCACGTGGATCCAAGAGGCTGCAGAGTCTCCAAGCATGTCTGACCCTCTGGCTGCTCCTCCTTGCTCATTTATTCAGGCACTAATCAATGGGGAGTGCCTGGGTATCCGAAGAGTGACTGCAGAGTTCTGGTCAGGATGAAGGGCATGGTGCCTGCAGGGTACTCTCCTCTCTCCTGCTGGTAAAGAGGAGAAGCTCAAAGAGGACTGGGCAGATTTCCATATCAACATTTGACTGTGGATCTGGTGTTACAGCTGAGGATTTTGGCTTTTTTCAGTGTGGGGACCTGTTTGAGGAACAATGCCTGCTTGACAGGACTCTCAAAGTGGATAAAGAACATCTTTGGCAACAGGTGTCTAACCTTGTGATGAGGACTGCAACCTCACTGAGTCAGGGAAAGGGTTCAATAAGCTGAAGAGAAGGGCAGGAACAGGGGAAAATGAAGTTTTTAAAAAATACTTCTGTGATGAGATCTCTCTCATCACCCTTGTGTAAACACCAGTACACAAATGCACATGGAAATGGTAAACGTGGACTTGGAGGTCCCTGCACAGTTGCAAAGCTGTCATCTCACTGAGAGTCCAGCAGTGGGGACTGCCTGAGTGCCTGGGGAGCTGGAGGAAACACAGATACAGAAGGTGGGGAAGAGAGGCTGTGTCCTATGCAAAAAGGGCTGGAGAAAACCCTGGGAATTAGATCAGTCAATATATCATCACTGTACTTTCAAAAACTGAAATAGAACATTATCATTCAGTGTGTCAATAAATTTAACCTTGTGAACTGTTCTGAGAGCCAAGATTGCCAGTTCAGCTTTGGATTGTGTAGGCAACATAATCTCTGTATGTAACTTGGGGAGGTTTTGTCACTGGTGTGAATTGGCAGTTTCTTTATATGCATGTTCCTCTGCTGAGATTCCCTCTGAGTGGTGGACTGGAACTTTAGAAATTATTTTTTATTTACTCCACTAGGAATTGAATTGATGCTACTGACATATTGCATATTGGGTACCCAATAGACACAAGATGTTGAGATGAGAGTGATTTTCCAGTCTAACTGCTTGGGGTTTTTAAAAAATAGATAACCTAGAGGTGAGACACTTCACTGTATTTCCCAGAGTTATCTGCTGTTTTCTAAAAGACTTAGGGTCTCCATTAAGAATGCTTTATTGCTTGACAACTCTGGTCACATACAAGAAACATAAAATTTACAAGCTTTTCTGGATTGCTAATTCTCATAAAACTAGTAACTTTCTAATAGTCCATTCCTGACTTTCTTCTGACCAGTGCAACACTAAGAACAGAAACAATTAATACTTCAAAAAATCAAACTCTATCCTATAGAGTTTGATCCTATAAATCAACAACCCTTTGTTGGGTAACTTGCTAAGGCTGGGACATTTTTATGAGCAAATATCACTGTCTCTGGCATATTAACACTTTGTAAAAGCAAGGCAATTAAAATACATAGGTAAAGCATTTGTTTTAAGAGATTACCCAGAGATACTTACCTGCCTCTTCCATTTTTTCTGTAGCAGGATCTTTAGAAAGCTGTAACATTTGGGTTTAAGATTCAATGATAGCACACAAACATGACAAAAAGAGCCTGACTTGTAAGGTCTTGGAACATGTTTCAGTAATAATGCACTATCAATTTTTGCTATTTATTCCTTCCCAGGAGCATAGAGACACTATTGAAAAAATATTTTTGTAAGTATTTTACTTTGATTCTGCTTGTTATATCCTCCTCTAATTATCCTGGTATAGATATTTCATTTTTCTGTTACTTGTATACTTAGTAGGTTTTTTTTACAAATTGCATTTTTAAATGGTATCCTTGTAGCCCCAAAGTTGAGATGAAACTCATAACAAACCACACAGGGAGTAAGGACCTATGCAAGATAAGAGTTGCATGCCTTTGAATTGAAAATAATCATGTAGGTAAGGCTAAAATTCTGGATACTTGGAAGTGCTCACTATGTATTGCTTGCAGTGCCATGGCTATAGTGCTTTAATTTCCCTTGCATGAGAAGTCTGATTGGAAGGAAGAATCTAATTACAGAAGGTTTTGGGAGGTTTAACTGTGTTGTTTGTCTGCTGGTGTCCTTTGACTCAGGCTTGTAGAAGAATGTGGTTTTACTGTTTTAAGTACATCTGCTGTGTGGCTTTGCTGGTTAGGTGGTATAAAGATTTCATATTATTATTCAAAGGTTTAAAATACATTTCACTGCTTCTCTTTATGCTCCAGAACTGAGAAGATCCTGGCATGAGGATATTCTGCTCATGCCGAGGTCTCTGCTCAGCTGCAGCTCAGGGGGAGAATAGTGTGGGGAAGGCTCTTGGTTCCCCTTGCTGTCTGTCCTTGGCAAGCTGGGAGCTTCAGCCTGCACCAAATCTCTTGCTCTGGATTTGGAAATGTGCTGTTTCTAAGCTATTAGGACTTCTCATGTTTTACAAAAAGCATTTCATGCGGGCCCAGAATATATATTACTGTAAATGCTGCAAGTTAGTGAGACTTGCCACTCCTCTGTGCCTGCTGCCACTCACTTGTTCTATTGTCCACATCTGAACCCTGCAAGCCCATTTTTGATGTAATCACCGTCTTTTTGGTAAGATGGGCTAAATTACTAGAGTGCTGGGCCAGCTTGCATAACCTGCTTGGGGAAAAATGCACAACAAGGCCCAAAGATTTTCAGGAGTCAAATAAAGATCCAAAGCAAAAAGCAGCTTAGCAGAATAAGGTCCATTTTATGGTTATTTTGGGATATTTACTAGATCACTTGTAATTTAAAAAGTATTGTATATTGCTAGTTTAATTTTGGAGAGATTTAGATTAGATTAGATTTTCCTTCAGTTTTGGAAGATTTTTCAGTTCTATGGTTTTGGTTTTTCTTGGCTTTTTTATGTTAATCTAGAGAAGCAAGTCAGTGAGAGGGGACTGGTAACCTTTGTGCTATAATCTGTTTAGGGTTTTACTACAAGACTGTACTCTATTTAAATGTGAAATGAAAATTTCCCGGTGGATTTGGACATGTATTTCATGTTTTCAGGTTTGCAAAGGTGACCTCTTCTGCATAATTTTTAGATTATGTTCGTTTTCTTAGCTAATAACCATTAAATCCACCCTTTATGTCTGGGCTAAAGTCAGCCTCTCTAGCACCAGGCAATTAAAGACTTGAAGAAATTGTTGGTCTCCGCTGCTGTAGTTTACAATCCTGGATTCTCATATCTGTAGCCATGAATGTTTCTTATTCTCATCATGGCTATTTGAGCTCTGTACCTGTAGAATTGTTTGTTTGTTTAATTACTCAGCCTGGAAAAGTCAATTCTAAAACCAAATATGTTGAACTTTTCAAGTACATCTGCTAATGATTTTTTCCCTAAAATGCTAATACAAGTTGGATTTTAAATTGTTTTGACCTTAAAAGTATATTTTCTTTTGAAAAACATACACTAAGGCCTGACATGACATAACCTTTTTAGCAATTAATGATGCTAATTAATTGACAAATGTATCTTCAGTTGGTGATGTAATATATTTCATTTTAAAAAAGATAATTCAAGAAAATATAATTAGTACTTGCGAGTTAAATACCAAGGGATAATATACTAATGGTGCAATTAGCAGTTCTACCATCTTTTTCCAGGAATATGTATTTTCTTAAACTTTTACATGGTTTTTTTTTTTATGCTTAGCCCCTGCTCCATATTTACAAATCCTTCTACTTCTTAAAATATTCACCAACTAATATTTAGATTTAACCTCATTATTTTTTTTTTTTTTTGTTGCTTCACAGTCCTATCTAAATACATTTTTAGGGCTGTTTGCATTTTCTTCATTAGCATAATGCATGATAAATATGTAATAACACTGGTTGTTGTTCTAATGCATTCCTAACTCCTATTTACATTATATTGACTGCACTGATTAATCTCCAGCTTTCTTTCACTTGCTCTGTTGATGTACTATTGGTTGTTAAATATGTAGATGTAAGCTATATATGCAAAAGCTCTTTTGCATCCTTAGTCTTTATCAGTGCTTTATCAGAGCTTCTAAGAATAGTCACACATGACACATTATTTTTGTCATTATTTTGGCCAGGTTATTGCATGGATATATTTCCCCATAATCGAATAATAATGATAAAATAAAAAATTAAAAGGCAAGGGAGTGGATTTCACAGAAAAGCATGAAACTACTAGGGCATTAAAATGAGCTGTGCTTTGTTTAGACTGGGATTCCTATGTAATCTGAAGGGACATTCAGAATGTCCCAAAAATTCTGTCAGATCTAGAAATGCTTGAAAAGATTAAATTACTATTTCTTAACCTTTCATCCTTGAGTCCAGGCAGACTCAACAAGTCTCTGACATAGTAGTCATACACAAACTACTACAGTGCTTATTTAGGTTCTATTTGTATTGGAGTGGACCAGATATTAGTGCATTTAAATAATTGAAAACATAAATTTGTTTCAGTTATGTAATAAAACCATCCATGAAAATGTTGTGCTTCTAGATTTCTCCTTTACTGCATCACAAAGCATTCCTGGAATAAACTGTCTGTGTACTGATATTTTGCTATCCATTTGTTTCTGTGAGTGAAGATAATGAAGACAATTAATAATTCTGAACTGAAAAAAAAATGAGAGAATCTTTTTATAGTGTAGTCAGAAACAGGCCTAATAAACAAGGTTTTACTGTCATACTGATTTCAGGTATCCCACGTAGCCCTTCTTTCACAATTTGCCCTTCTGATGCAGTACTGAGAAGGATTTCCTTTTTCAGAGCACACAGTAAAGCATTATAGTGCTGCTGTTATGCTGACCACTAGATTGTAATTGTTGTAATGTTTTAAAACTTACAGCTTTCCTTTTATATATTAAATACAGTTTAATACATTGTGTTTCACCTTTTAAATTTGCTGTATTTCTTTGAATATTGTTTGATACACACATAACATACCATTTGGCACCCCAGTCTCACCTGACTGCTGGTGTTGCATGTTTACAGCTATTCTGTCTTGTGGGGGCTGTTGAAGCAAATATTACAGGTAAGATGTCCTCAAATCCAGTCTGATTAAACCAAGCTGTCACATTTTAACTTCTCTTTGGGCTCTCACATGCTGCTCCTCACCCATCAGTGTCACACACACTTCTGTTTACTCAGGCTGAGATTTGCCTGGTCTAGATAAGGCAGGACACCTTTGGAAAGACAGGTGTCTGCTAAAGAAGGCAGGAGCCTCCCTTGAAGATATAAACCTATAATTCTGAAATTAAGGGGCTTTCGGGCAAACGTATGGGAATAGGAATAACAGTTCTTTACTAGGAAGATTAAAATAAAAGTGTAATGTATAAAAACCAACCAAATAAAACGAAAACACTGACAGAGTCAGAATACAGCTTGACACCCTCTTGGACAGGGTGTTGATAGCAGTCCAATTAAATGGTGGCTGTAGTCCTCCTGGAGTGACAGATGTGGTTTTCACCTTTCTCTGCTTCTCCAGCACTAGCCATGTATAAAATTGTTGAAATGTAAATGGAAGCTTACATTTATGCAAAACATGAGCAGATGTTTCCAGCCTCAGAGTATGGGCTTAAGAAGTTCTGACTGTTGAGCCTGAGCAGCTCTCTTCCTCAGATAATCAGATTTAAGAGTTTTTTCTTAAATTACATGACAGGTAGATTTTTTAAAATAAATTCCTGGAAAATAGAAAATACCTACTAACCCTTCAGTCAAGATAGAAAGTGCACAGTAACACCTCTAGTCAATGCTTGCATTTTGAAAAAGTATTGGCATGACACGTTTTAGACTGCTTTTCCTCATGATCAGCCTAAGGAAAAAGATCAGCACATCAATCTATTTGCTGCATTCCTCATGAAATAATCTCTCAAATGTTAAAAATCTGTACTCTACAATATTTATAAGGTTTCTTCTAAACTGTTTCTTTAGCAATTCAATGCAGGAATAATCACAATATATAAAAATTATTAAACTTAGAGTTTCAACTTTTTTCAAAATGTATATGTATTGTTTTTTCAGACATGCTTTTAAAATGGAATAGCCTTTTTACATCTGCTACAGTTACCATCCTCATTTGTCATTTTTATACTGTTTATGTGTCATGCACATAGGAGTCTATATTATCCAGGTAACTGGTCTTTGTGTAGGTGTAGCCACTTCACACATGCAGCGAAAAAAATCAAGATGTGTCACCATAAGACTCGTTAAGAAATCTCTTCTCTGAATTTGAAACTGACACATCAAATCAATTTGTACACATAAATTTCTGTCAGTGAGGTGGTTTTTTTTGTTTGTTTTTTAAATATCCTATATGTAGCTGAACCTTAATAGCTATGAATTTTCCCAATCTCTCATAATGATAATGAAAATTTCTCTGATTTTTTTTTTAGCTGAAGTGACTCAAACTTGCATGCCCTGTGGAAGTATGATCTATTGAATATAAAAAGTATTGTGTTGTAGCTGCAAACAGTACTCTGCCCTAAATTAGTGGACAACAGAAGTTACTATTTAAGATGCTATTATGCACACTAAATTTTGTATTTTTTTTAAGATATCTAGAATTAACTTTACACCTGACTTGACCTAAACTTCAGGAATTTTACTGGATAGAACTTTACCTTCGTTCCCTAAAACTTCTGCTACATTTTTTAGTAAATCATAACAAAGCCAAGAACAGCTTAGTTTCAATAAATCAGTCTGTCTTGGACACTTCCTTCTTTTAGGTTTCACTCTTTTTTTCCCATTTTGCTTTTCTCAAGTTTCATTTAAAAAGTTTTCCATAAGGTTCTAGAGGGGAAAAGTACCAGCTACCTGTAGTATCACTGAGCATTCTGTTTTGTTGGTTTGGGACTGAATGAACCTCAGGTGATTTTAGCTTGTCTCAGTGTCAGTACCAGCACATTCCAGATGGGAATAAGAGCAAGGTACAGACACTCCAGCAGCAGAATCCCTGTTCTTCCCAGTACTATTTCTAAAGAATGTTGTGTTCCCCAATGTTTTGGATTTTTTGATAGAAAAAGAATTTTGAGTTTTTTGAAGAACCGTTACCTTCTCTTACAAAGTATGGAATCACCCATCCAGTATGAACACATCTCTTTCCATTTTCTGTTCAGAACTGGCTGCTTAGATTTCAGTTGCCCTTTTCCACTTATCTTATATAGTTTTACCTTTATGAAAGATTTTACAGTGAAATAAAAGTAATGAATTTATCTCCATATAAAGTTATAAAATCTTCAGTTACTGGATTTCAATCTCTTAATTTTCTTTTTAATGGTTACCTGTGCAGTTTCTCTAGACTACATATTTAATAAAGCTAAGTGGAAAAGGTACAATATTTTGAAATATCGGTCCATTTGCTCACTCAAATATTAGCCTGTTTGAAAATACCTCAAATACTCTTAGCAAAATTAAAGTTTTGGTGACTGCTAATATTACCATTTTTGAACTCCATTCCTTATTCAGACACTGTAACTCCCTTGATTTGTCTTCATTATCAGGACTCTTCAGTAGAAACTGGGTGACAGGGTATATTTTAGTTTTCTTTCCTCTGGCCCTTCCCACCCTCCCCCTCACTGCTTTTCCAGCTTTTGAAGAATCAAACTGTAGCTTTCAGTAGTGTATTTCAGCTTTGTGAGTATATTAACTGCTGACTATTATTTATTTCAGCAAATTGATGAGAGCCATGCTCACTCCTACCCAATGACAAAAATATTAGTTTAAAACTTGATATGATAAAAATATATCATACCCAAATTTTTAAACCAGTGTTTTATTCCTTTGCTATTTTGACTTTACTTCTTTCTATCTCTATCTTTGGTGCTAAGACATTTTAGAAATAGCTTAAGGTGGAAAGGTTTGTGGTGTTACAAAATCAATGTTTAATATTGTAAGGAACCTGAAAAAGAACAAGCAACACCTTTACTGTTCAGAAGAGGAATTAAGTCTGATTTTGCAGGTTTGAAAACCAGAGATAGCATCAAGTTCACTTAACCAGGATAGTGCTGGCATTTTAGTCCAAGGCTCCTTCACACTCGTGCATCAAATCAGAACAGACATTCAGACAGATTAAAGGTTTGCTCTGCCACCAAATATTTTAATACCTGACACACTTGAATTCTGCAGCACTTTAATTCCACAAATCCTAACCTGTCTCTGTAATTCCAAAAGGCAAACACAAATGTGTTAATCTTCTGAGAATATTTGCTTCATGCTGTTGTTGTGACCTTATTTAATACAGCCTGCAAAGGTCAGCATTTGGAATGTACTCTGTAGATAAAAGTCTTAACCATCAGGTTTAAAACATTTACTTTCCTAAGGAAAGCTCTGTTTAAAAACTAAAAACATGTTCCTCTGAGTTTTTCATGGTAGCTATTCATATCTACAGAAAAAAAGAAAAAACAGTGCCACTATCTGTATAAGTGGACTTTCTTCCAGGCTTCTGCTCTCACTAAATTGTCTGTATGTAATTTGTGCCTTTTTCTAGCAGTTAATTTTGTAAAATGTGAATATTATTCAGCAAAATAATAGACTGTGATCACTATGCCTATTCATGTAGGCTATTGAAAAGCCTTTGAAAAATTTTGACCTTCACTTTAACTTTGTTTATAAAATAAAGTTTTAAAATAATCAGTTTTAATTTCCACATTCCAGTATTTACAGTTCTGCAGTATTTCATACATTGATTTTTGTCTATCTGCAAGTCCAGGGCTATTCCTTGAGATTACTTGCAAAGATTGCCTTCATTTTGAATTTAACATGCAATTTACTGGTGGAATGGAAAAAAAAAAAAAAAACACAAAAAATAGGGCAGAAAATAATTACAAGTTTAAAAAAGAAGCAAAAAAGGTCAATAATTGTGATTAGACAGTGCAGTTACTGGCTGACCTTTCAGAGACTGTGGAGTTTATTGCTTCAAGGTCTTACTGCAGCAGTGTCAGTAGAGTAAACTGTGACTACTTCTATTGTTCCTGCTATTATCATACCATTAGTATGAACATGGATTGCAGGAAAATGTCATTTTGAGGCCAAATGGAGACTGAGGGATAAATGTGTATACATTTAAGCAAAACACCCTATCATCCTCCCTGATAATCTTGTTTGTTTTTTGGTTTTTGAATAAGAATGAACTATATATAGGCTCGTGTTTTCACAGTCGGGGAATTAAGTCACCAGTAAGATTAAATCTCAGACAGGCCTTATGTTTCTGTTATAGCTTAATGTCTGTAAATAGACTTGTTAAATGGCCAGAAGTCTGTATTTGGAGTACAAATTACCGAGTTTAAACTTTCTCCCCTTTTTCTTACTTTCTTTTTTTTTTTTTT